>NEWO01000060.1:375264-389268 GCA_003013225.1 Phalaenopsis aphrodite | reverse complement strand
TAGTGCATTTTCTTCGAAGAAATGAAGTTTTTCGTTGTGTTTTCTTCTTGCTTTGTGATGTGTTTTTCTTACTCTTTCATCTTGTTAGTAAATAGTGGCATGAGAAAATTATGCCATTATTTTCCTTTTACTTCTCTTTTGCAATGAGCAAGATTCATGTTTAGGATTTTGGGAAGCATTCTAGAAGAAGTTTTAACTATAAATGTGATGGTTTTTACTTGCACTTCATTTACATTACAGTAAAGGCCACTTATAGTGTTAAAATTCATTGTAATTGTATTAAGACCTGAGAGGGCTGTGTAATTCTCAACAAAGTTGAACCACATTCAAATTCAATGGATGGTGAAGTTCATGGGGGTTTGGATGCAAATAAATAGGGAAATATATTTTGATGGGCGTAGAATTAGAGATTTTAAGGTGATAGACTAAAATCCCCAATTTGGTTCTAGTGTTTGGAAACTAAAGCAAGAGTTAGCCTTTAGACGAAGGGAAGTGAGAACTCTGGAGTGAGAGTTAGTATCCTCCCAGCCTAACCACAGATTTAGGGACTAAACCTAGGATTAGCCAATGCTCTTTATAGCACTCAAAAGAGGGTAAAGAATAAGATTGCTCCTATTTGGCACATACAATATTTAATGCATCTCATTTCTTTACATTATCCAATTCACTACAAAAGAATAATAGTTTTTAACATCTTTAAATTCTCCAAACCAATTCATCCAAAAAGGGGTTATCTTTAGAATTAACATTTACATTTAGGAATAGTTATTATCATTAAATTTAACATTTGCATTTAGGAGTAGTTGTTAGATAAAACACCATTTTAATCGGCATTCCAATCTAAGGCCTGATAGTAGTAGATTAGAACTTTGACTAAGGACCTCTTACCTCGCTTCCCTGTGGGATCGATAAATGAAACTTCGTTAGATCCTTGTATTACTTGAGCGATACGTATACTTGTGTTTGTATCACTATGACTATATAAAATAAATAAAATAAATAAAATTAATCAAAAATAATAATAAAGTCCGCATCAAGTTTTTGGCGCTGTTGCCGGAGATTAAAATCTTCAAGTAGTGGTGTCAACTTCATGAAGCATAGTATATAAAAAAGTCACATCAAGTTTTTGATCATTGTTGGGGATTAAAATCTTCAAGTAGTGGTGCCAACTTCATGAAGCATGGCATATAAAAAAGTCGCATCAACCTTTTTCACTCCTTTTGGCATTTTTTATCCACTTGATTGTACCTGAAAGAAAAACACATAAATATCTTTCATTAAAGTGCAATATCTCAAAAATAGGTATAAAAATGTGTATAAAAATACTATATATTTTAGGTGTATCAAAATCCCCCAAACTTAAAATGTTACTTGTTCTCAAGTACACTTCAATCTTTTAAAAACTAAATAAGTAGATGATGTATATGAGTTTCTTTAGGAGTTACTAAAATTTTGATGTAGAAATATAGTAGTCCAATTTTGAAAAATATTAGTAAATGAGACCAACTTAGAATTTAGAAATTTTTATTATTAAGAAATATAAAAAAATGAGTTTCTATCTAGTTCAGAAATATTGTGGATTCTCCAAATCTAGAGTTTAGGCATTCTATAATCTCCACTTAAAAATTTTTATTAAGCATAATCTTACCTACCATATTATATCCTTAAGCTTAAGAGTTTCTTAAGTTTTATACTTTTTCAACTTTTCAATGTGGAACCAATTTTTAATTAAGCACTAATCCTCAAGCTTTTCCTCCCTTTTTCAACTTTTCTTTTTCTTTTCTTTTTCTATTTTTCTTTTTCTTCTTTTTCTTTTTCTCCTTTTTTAGACAATGATTACTATATCTTGATAGGTCTTCAATGATTTTGAATTCCATTTTTACTTTCCTAAAGCAAAGAGTTGAAATATTTACTTTACTTAAAAACATAATAATAGTTTTTGAAAATTAATTTTAATAAAAGAAATTTAAGTTTTGAAAATAAAAATCTAAATTTTCTAAATTTATCAAAAATACAATTTCTCCTACTAAATACTTAGCATTTTCCACACTAAAAATTTTTATGTGTAAGGTTTTTTTCATTACTATAAATTTTAACTAAAATCTTTTACTCATTTCTATATTCAAAATTTTACTTTCATATTATAACTTCATATACATGATCATTTTTCTTTAAATCAAAATCAAATTTATTTGAAATACATAGAAAAACAAATAAATTTCAAGTTTTTAGAAAATTTTTCATCCCTCCCTCAAACTTAAATTTTTAATATAATAAAACATTTAGCATCATATATAAATATTGTTAGAAAAAAACTAATAATATACCCTAAATTTGAAGTAAAAAATTAAAAACATGAGTAAAAATTTAATTGATCAAATTTTAATTTACTTAAGATGTAGAGATTCATTGGACTTCTATGCAATGGAGTGGAACTAATCGACTCTTGAGAACACAAAATCTGCCAAAAAATAGTAGCCAACTATGCCATTTATATTTTAATAAATGAGTTTGATTGCATGCAAGTGAGATAGGGGAGGGTTTGATACAAAAAATTAAAAGGATTGAGGGGAATTTACAAGTTGATATTATAGATCAAACAACCCAAATGTGATATAAATTTAATGATTACAATATTTTATGACTTTTAAATTTTCATTTGACTAACACTTATTTGACTTAGAATTTAGTGTGTGAAGTATATTACATAAAATATATGTCTTGAATTTTAAAACATAAAAAGCCACACCCAACCACATACACACTTGACACACACACATGTGTGTGTGTGTGTGTGTGATCTAAGCTGATCATTCTCACAACCCAGATGCCCCCTTATATGTTTTGGGTGAAAAGCCTAAATATGTAAATGAAATGATATGCAAACATAACAGGTTAATTATTTCTAAAGTTTTAGTTCATTTTATTGGTGTTTATTATTAGGGATTTAGTTTAATTTATTTCAAATTATTATTTTTTTTATTTCAATTTTTAAGTAAGGTGGAATATTTATTTTTTCCTAATAGCCTAACATTTAAAAATAGGCTTTATCATAAGCACAAGAAAACTTAAAAATTCCTATGAATAATAGTTTTAATGTGTAAAAATGTAAACAAAGAAGAAATAATAATATTAAAAAATAATAAAAAAAAGGTTAATGCAGCTTGGTATCACAGTACACCATTGAAAAGTAAAATGCAATTGAATTTTATTTTAGCCAACCTAATTCTAGAAATTAGAATGACATGTGAGTCATCTTTGTTCTCCTTCATCAATTTATCTTATGGTTTGTCTTGGATTTATCTCGATGTAGGACTTTCAGGCTATATGAGACATCACTAAACCATGTAGTTTGTCGCTGCTCCTCTTGAGTCCCACGAGCCTTATGCCTATGTTTAATTCAAAAAATATATTTTTTTAAAATTCTTGTAGAAAAACTTACGAAACTTGTAAAATAGATAATAATAAGCAAACCATATAAGCAAGAATGTATAATCACTTATACAACTTAGCATTAGTAGAAGCCATGTTGAATGTCCTATTAGGTCATACTCAAATTCATATGCATGGATCAACATCTAAAATCAAATGGTTTTAACTTTAAGTTACTTTATTATTTAGCTTGTCTCACTAAGCACAACCACTTACATAAGACTACAGTTCAAATTATCATAAAAGTCACATTAACGTGTAGTATATCAACCAATCAATGGACCTACCATCCAACTTAGCGAGAAAAATATCATGTCACAAATAAATATTCACAATAATCAATCATAATAAACAATTGTTACCACTCTAGCCTAAATTTAGGCTAATGGACTAGTAAACATTATAATGTGTAACGCTTGTAGGGTATGCCTTTAATTGATTTAATGTTTTATTTTAATTTAATTTTTATAAGATTTTTATTTATGTCATTTATGCTGAAGTTAATTTAAGGGCGAGTTTTAAGTTTTAAATTGATTTAAATTTGAAATATATTAAAGATTCTAAAGAGCATTATGGCTAATGGGAGCCACCTAAAGAGGGTCCTATCACTCCTAACACCCTAGCCCTAATATGATGGACACCTCATCCAAGAGGTAAGGAGTCATTTAAAATGTTAAATAAGTAGGTGTAAGTGCCTTAATTTTGTTACTTGATCTAATTTAATTTTAGTTAATTTTCTTTTAATTTAATTTTAATTTATAAGTAATTTTTCACATAATTTTAATGTTTATTTATTTTGAGTCAATTAATCTTCAAACTTACATGAGAATGATCTAATTAGTTAAGAATGTATTTAAGGATAGATCATATGAGTTTAGAAGTTAACTGGTACTATTATTATCAGTTAATTAAATTTAAATTAATTTAAAATAAAAAAATGAAATAATTATTAAAATAATTGCAAAAAATTAAGGAAAATTTATATGTGGCTATTGATGACCAAAGAAGAAATGTATAGAAAAACTTTAGGACTACCTAAATTAATTATAGTTTTTAATTAAATTTTAATTAATTGCACGCTAGAATTAAAATTTTAAGTACTACACATTTTTTTTAAAAAATTTATTAATTTTCTTAAAGTTTGAGAAGACAATTGGAACCCTGTGAAACTTTTTTAGATTTATTTAAATTATTTTTTATATAATGTTTATTTCAATTAAAAATAGAATTCAAAATAATTATTTATTTTATTTATTTAAATTATTTTTTATATGATATTTATTTCTTTTTTAAAATATTAAAATAATCTTTAAGGCTTATGAATGTTTTTTTATTGAGTCACATGTGACTTAAAAACCTCCCATAAAAATTTGAGATGACTTTGAATTAACAAAAATGTTATAAATTTTGTATTTATTTAAATAGTTTTAAAATACTTAAATCTAAAATTTTAAACTCACTTTTGATTAATTATTATTGAACTCACTTTTGATGATAATAAATGATAATTATAATCGCTAGCCTTCTTTTTTTAGTTGTAAGATTAAGTTGTAGTGAGCCCCATGTGATCATCTTCAACCCTAATGAGTGTATAGTTACACAAAATAATTTATTTTTATTTCATTTAAGCTCAAGATAAAATAATGATTTTGGGGTGTTTTCTTAGAGATATGGAGAGACAAGCTTGCACTCTAGAAGTGCTTATTTGAAGGCTAGGATAGATCTGAATATGCCATTGAAACCAAAGTGAGGCAATTTATGGAGGAAGGGGTAGCACAAAGCATTCCTTATTCTATATTCATCCTCTTATTAATCTTTATTCTATTACTCTTCTCTTCTCTTAAGTGGTATGAGATCACTAACTACTTAGGATCCAACAAATATATCTATATTTTTATTATTGAAAAGAAATGGTCATAGGCTATTATACTAGCCTCCAACCACCCCTAATGTGCCTAACAGTTCGAGTACAACCTCATTAAGGCCACATGTGCCAGAGAGGATTTGAACCCCCCCCGACCTGAGGGTTCATATATCGTGGATGTCAACCAACAGATCGGGGCACACCACAATATATATATATACCCATATTGTACATAAATACTCATATTTTCTTAAACCTTGAGACTAGTGTTGTAAAAAAAGCTTGTTGTTCGCGAACAGTTTATGTTTGGTTCGCGATGGAGTTCATGTTTGATTCGTTCAATAAGTAAATGAGACAAACACGAACAATTTTTTTCGTTCGGTTTGTTAAACGAATCAAACACGAATAATGATGTGTTCTTTCATGTTTGATTCATTATTATATGAAATATAAAATAATTTAAAATAGTTATATATAAAAAATTTAAGATATTTTAAAAATAATTATTTATTATAAAAATTTATCATATTTTAAATAATTAAATACTATAAATTATAATATATAATAAATTATTAATCACAATAATAATATATTAGCATTAGTTATATTAATATAAATATTATAATATTTTAATTAATATAAATATTATAATATTTTAGAAATTCAAATATGCAAACAAATTTTAATATTTTCGAACAATTTGAACATTTTGAACAAATCAAACAATTCGAATAATTCGAAAAATTCAAATAATTCAAACAATTTAAACAATTTAAACAATTTAAATAATTCGAACAATTAATACAATTCGAGCAAATCAAACAGATCACCAAAAATGCTTTTAACGAATAATTTAAAGAAGCCTATTTCAAATAAAATTAATTTCAAACGAACTAAATACATACACCAACTCCTTTTCATTCGTGTCGAACAGTTTACACCCCCTACTTGGATACACATAATCGGACAAGCAGTGAAAGCACCTAATCCCGCCTTATCAGCCGATCAACACGCGGAAATCGTTACAACCGCATGTTTTGCATATAGGCCCACCGAGCGGTGAAGCATTTGCCTTTGAAATTTTCCCAAGTGAGACGCAATGCCCGGAATTTCGACGAACGGGAGAACGCAGTGGGCCCCACATCGGCGGTAATTTCTACCCTGGAGGTCAAGCATCTCACTTCTTCTTTCGTCCCTCCCTCCTTTATGAACGTTTTCTCCGAGGACGATCTGCATACAATCGCTCTGCCTTTTAGCAAAGCCCTCGATCGGTTGTGAGCGGATTAGGTAAACCCTCTGCGCAGGTCTTCTTCCGTCTAAGCAATTGACGGGGATCTTTCTATCTCTGTTTTCTTGGATTTTTTCGTTTATTCTGCGAAATTGAAATGATTTTAGAAAACTACTTTTTTGTTTTGTTTTGTTTTGTTTGCTTTGCGTTCTGGAGGGAAAGCTGGCTGGAAATATCATTCGGATTATGTTTTGGTTTTATTTATGGTTTCAGACGCTATTCGAGAGGATCTATCGGGTTTGGTGATGTCGTTGTTGTGGACTGATCTGCTTTTTCTAGGTTAACCTTCGAAATTTGTTTCGTGATTCTTGGTTTTGGTTCTTGGAGGAAAGTCTTCAAGTTTTGGATCAGATTGATGAATTTTTTTCAAGCATCGTATGGAATGCCTGAGTTTATGGAGGAAAAGCTTTTTCGTTTTATATAACCGGTGTGATTTTATGTTCATTTTACTTTTCTACTGGATTTTTCTGGAACCCTAGAGTATGTGCAACGGAACTGTAAGATAGTATTGGTTGTTGAAAGGCTATGGAAGCCTCCGTTTAGGTTGCTGTTGGTTCTGGGTTTCTTTTGACGGAGTTAATTATTTGACATGGTCAACTGGGCTAGAGTTTTTTTTTTCATGTTAAGCTATTGATGATATTGAATCAACTTCTATTCACCACCCATTGAAGGGCAATTGTTTGGAATGTCATGGAAAGGAATCTTGTGTTCTCTTTCTTTGCTAATTTTCTGCATCAGTTTGCATGATCTGAAAGGTTAACTATGAACTGAAACTTGGGATTGATTTCTGTGCACTATGTAAATTCCTTGGGCTTTCCCTTGGTTGAATTATTTTATGGCATACCTTGCATGGGAATGTTAGTCAAATAGTTATGGATAAGCCATTTTATTTTCACTCAAGATGACTTGATGACTTTAATCAATAATGTTCAGGTTATTTTGTGTTCATGCCTTTTGCTCCTCAGGTTCTATGTTAAACCCCATGTGCATTTCAAGTTTGATGGTTACATGCTGCAACTTTCATTCTAGAAATTTTTTGGATAACATTAACTTTCATTCTACGATAGCAAAATTTTTTACTAGCATCTTTTATAATATCTTAATTTGTGACTCAAGATTATGTATAGGATCAATGGGCAAAAGTGTGAAGTGCCTTAATTTTCATCCTATAATAACTTGGTTTTGGTTGTGAATGCACTTTTGGGAAAGAGTAGTTTGTTATTGTGCCTTCAATTGCATGTCATGTTGGATTTTATTGGATTTTCATAATTGGTCTATTCTTATAATCATATGTGATAATACCAAGTTTGAATGATTACATATATAGTTATAAATAGGGATCCAATGTAATGTAATGGTCAAATTATGATGTTGAATGAAATGTTGCATGGCATGTTCTTTTCCCCTACTAGGTTGTGTGCCTGATTCTTCTCTTGTCTTCCTTCTGCCGTTCTCTTATATCCTTTTACTGCATTTTGTAATGCCTTTACAACTGTCTCATTTTTTTTTTACTCTACATCAATTGATATCATAACTCAAGCTCCAAGGAGATCTCTGCAAAGAAGCTTTCATGATCCTCTCTAGCTTCAAGTCTCTTCTCCCTCATCAAGCAGTTCAGTTTTACATCTTTGATTTTTCAAATCAACCCGATGTTTTTGTTGTTGGTCGTCCTTCGACACTTCGCCTTGTTGCACGCAACCTTTGTACAACTTTTATGACCACCTTTCTCAATTTTCACTTATTCAAAAATCCTTTCAGCTTTGCTAATCACGTTGCTACGCACATCCAATTGTAGTTTGCACTGCTAACTGCCTCACATTTCGTGCATCATTGCATCCCCTTGCACTTTCTTGCTTTTCATGTCTCTGGCACTTCGGTTGTAACCTTTCATGCGGTTCAAGCCATTCAAATCTGCATACTATTTATTGACATTTCACTTTCTTGCAATCCCCACATTGCATGCACATGCCGCTGTGAGTCTGTGCATCCTGTTCAACATATCTTGTGAATCATTGATCCCATGCATTGCATGAATTCCTAACACATCATTTATCAGATCTCTCAATGAATGCTTGTACTTAGCAGTATGTGTGATGTCATGATGCTTAGTATAAATCTCTATCTAACTTGTATTCTCTCGCTAGCAACGCCCATCACAACTCCTTTACCCACCCATTGCAACACCATCATCCTGCCTTGCAATTCACGGTTCCCTTCTCCATGTTCATTTGAATGATTTATGAGCAATGTGCTCATGATTGCCCACTTTGTATCATCCATGATTCACCTGCTACCTCAAGCATTTCACTTGTGAATCTTGTGCAGGCTTTCATCCACAAATCTTGGGGGGCCTAAACCCTAAATTTAGATGCGTGGGAAAAAAATTATAAGAATAAAGTTACATGGATCTTTTCAATCTACCCATTGGTTCTACTTCAAAATAAATTCCTCGAAGTTCATGCAGTTGTATTTAACAAATTTTTGAATAAAGAGATCATTTTCCAGCATGAAGTTTGTCCCTTTCTTCTCTCTTTATGATAGTTTGCCCACTTGTCTCTTTTTTATGCTTTGTGTTCCCATTCATTTCTTCTTTATGGGGATTTGTTTTTAATGGGATAAATCTTATTACTTACAGTAGAAAACTTTCAGTTCTTCTGCTAGCAACTATCAAATTACTTTGAGTAAAGTTTCTTTGCTCGTGGAAAGATTGATGCAGGAGAAAAAACGGGCTGTTTCATGGCTTAGTATTTTTGTTGCGTTGCACTTTGTTATTAGTATATGTGTAGTGACTATTCTAAGTATCGTGGGCAGTTAACTAATTTATCAATTTAGGATAAATTGTAATGATAATTTTTTTTTTAGCAGGATCTTTGTTACAAATAAAGATCCAAGGGTCATGCAATTGTCAAACTATGGAATTGAATGAATCAATGCCAGATCCTTTTCTATTCTTCCCATTTATCTTTTTCCTTCAATCATTCACAAATTCCATAACTTCCCCACTGTTTAACTTTTCATCAGCCTGTTAACTGATTTACACCAGCCATATTATGGGAGAACAAATATTAGTGACTCTGCGGTGAGGGATACATCTACACGAGTTATTGGATCATTGACTATGATGACTGGTACAAGATGGTATTTTTGAACAGTATTGTGAAGCCAGCTTGATTCACTTCTATTGAGATGTCAATATTGCTAAGCTCTATTTTGAATCCAATTTTATAATTATGTTTTGTCTTGCTAGTTCATGTTGACCTTATTTTTGGGTCACATGCAGCTTTGGGAGTCATATGGAGCTTCCGGAAAAGTCCCGGTGCCTTTGAACCCTAAGAAAAAAGCACTGTGCCCCTTTTTGGCTTGGCGTAATCATGCCAGGCTTAGGGCATGACCACTCCAGGTCACGCCTGTATGGGGCGTGAGCACGCTTGTCTGAGGCGTGGCGTGGTTACGCCTCCAATTCTGCTGGCTTGGTCATCTCCCAATGGCTATGTCACTGATTTGTAACATTTGTCCACGGATCATCATCCCGACTGTCCATTTGATTGGACGACTGAAAACATCTGACAACCGTCAACGGTTGTGGAAATCGTCAGAGTAATTCAGGCCGTCGACCTCCCATCTGATTGAAGGCCCAAGACAGCTGCCGCCGCCTGTAAAAGGCGGCTGCTTGTGTCTCCAAGAGGGGATCTGAAATCAAGTCAAAGTGTGCCTCGAAGTATCCCGAACACTTCTAACTCAGAGTGTCTTCCTCTAGGTTTCTCCGGTGAACTTTCTCCTCCTCTGTTGAGCCGTCTCCTTTGTAAGCCTTTCTTCTCCACTTAAGTATTTTAAGCTAAGCTTAAGTTTAAGTGTTTATGTTTAATAGTAGGTTAGGTTAACTCAGTAGCCTTGGATTAGACTTGGGTTTCGGTTCAGGTTAGGCAGACTCGAATCCGACCTAATCCCTAAAATGGTTTAACCCAAACCTAATCTTGGTTTGACCCAACCTAGACCCGACCTTGCTAATGTCTACCTCAACCTAACGTGACTGAACCACCCATACCTGACCCAACCTATACTTTACCCAGCTCAGGTCTAGCCTTGGATTAGGCTTGGGTTTGGGTTCAGCTCAGGCAGACTCGAACCCGACCTAATTCCTAAAATGGTTTAACCCAAACCTAATCCAGGTTTGACCCAACCTTGACCCGACCTTGCTAATGTCTACTTCAACCCAGACCTGACCCAACCTAGACTTTACCTAGGTCTAGCCCAAGCTAACCTAAACCCTAAACCTAAACCTAAACGAGGTCTTACCCAACCCCGACCTGACCTAACATAACCTGAACCCTAAACCTAAACCTAAACCAGGTCTGACCCAAACTAGACTTGACCCAACCTAGCTTAAACCCTAAACCTAACCCAAATCTAACCCTAAACCCAACCCAGACCTGACCCCACCCAGACCTGAACTAACTCAAACCTGACTCAACATAGGCCAAACCCTAAATTAAACCAAACCCAAGCCAGCCCAGGTTAACCCAGCTTAACTCGGGTCAACACAAATCAAACCCTAAGCTACATAACCTATTCAGGTTAACCCATGTAGCTTAGGGTTTGATTTAGGGTTGACCCGTGTAGCTTGACCCAGGTTAACCCGTGTCGCTTGACCCAGGTTAACCTAGGTTAACCCTATTCAAGTTAACCCAAGTCAACTCGGGTCATCCCAAATCAAATCCTAACCAACCCAGGTCAATCCAGCTTGACCCAGGTTAATTCTAAACTCACCCACAACTAACTTAGGTCAACCCAAGTCGATCCAATTTAAAGTTGAACTACCCTGAATCAACCCAAGTTTTATTCAACGCTATAATTAGGTCATTTTATGCATGTTTCCATGTTTTATGTATATTGTATCATATTTTCCTTTTTATGCTTGTTTCGTTACGTCTTTTATGTTTAAAATCAAACAAAAAGCAAAAAATAAAATAAAATAAGTAGATAAATAAACAAAAACAAAAACAAAGATGGATACCCCTCTCCAGGTGGTTTTCTTCTCAAATAAAACTAAAAAATTAAAAAACCTTCAAACTTAAAAAAATCTTGATTATCCAACATGACTGACAAGATTTAGGAATTGAAACAAATGATTAATTGGATATTGAACTTCAAATTACAATTAAAATATATCATGATGAGCTGAAATAGAACTCATGATGATCCAACTTGAACCCTGAGTTAGCTAATGTAGCCACCATAACTCAGGGCCATACACTTATCCTAGGTTAGTTTGAGTATAGAAGCCTAGGTTAGTTTAGGTATCTAGCTAGAATTAAGGATTAAGATATAAAAAAACCTAAACCTACCACTTGAGACTAAAGGGAATACCTTAAAGGGATGTAACCCATGATTACTGACGAAGGTATTTCAAACCTCCTCGAGACTATGAATCTCTTGAATTACGACATTTAAGAGGGATTCTTGGTTATGAGGCTGGTTATAGTTGAAAGATATCAATTTTTTCGAGACGACGGAAAGCCATGTGCATTTTAACCGGGTAAATCTTTCCTAGTGTCTAGTTTAGTCCACCTATTAGGCTTTTTTATAGAGTTCAGGTTTAACTTTCTATCTAGAAACATTTCCTACCTTACTCTATAGTATAGGGGTTCTGATCAATTCATGTCGGTCATTTTAAATATCACCAACTCACCTTGTAAACCCTATCTAATCCGTTCAAAGAGCATTTCGAATCCTTTCAAAACCATCTCTCGAATATTAGACCTACGTTACTGGTAATCAGTTTTCTTACCATTTGAGCTCAAATTCTTTTAATCGCTTCATAATTCAACTTATTATATTAATCGAGAGTTTTCTGTAGGGTTCCTGACCTTAAAGATGTAATTAACTACGAGGACGTGCCGTTGTAGGAAGCAAGGACCTAGAATTAAACTAAGCCTTATCTTACACTTGTGAGGTAAGGAAAAAAACGCTAGTTCCGTAGACCGAAAGAAGACTTTTATCATCTGGGTGGTTAGGTTCATTTCTAAGGTAATATTCTCTTCCATCTGGATGACATTATTCGGCGGAATGCCGTGCCCGATCATCTAGATAGAATTTCTACTGAAAGACACCATGGTGTTGGTGAACAAAAATTTCCCCACTAGTTCAAAACAGCAATTTTGTCCTTTTTTTTCCTTAATTGCTCTTTTGTTTTCTCAGCATTATTCACGAGGAGACTCTTTTAGTGGTATATGCTATTATTTTCCATGAAAATTGTGTCACTGTTATACTTCAAATAGGGTTTTGTGGATATTAACAAAACCTTTTTTTGTGCCACTGACAAATGAGTAAGCTGGTAAGGAGATCGTGTTTCAATTTGGCTTTGGCGATTCTCATGGTTTACCTTTTCTCTTGTTTGCTTCGTTTGGATAGAATTGGAAAACCCATTTCATTGTACCAGCGGCTGCGTATTAATATCCATTAGTGACTTTAGCATTCAAATAATTTCTAGTTACATTTTTTTTTTAATTTAACGGCCTAAATTCACACCCGTACTTGCATTTCTCTTAAGATATACAACATGTCTTAAATGCATGATTCTTTAAGTTGGATCCTCTATTTTTTGTGGAAGCTTACAGGAACAGCTGAACTCTAATTTCGAAGTGATGGTTTTTCTGATGTTAATAAGAGTTTCTTTGCAGTTCATCTGAAGCAAGTATTAAGAAGATAAATTATTTTTCTTTGAAGATGGCTGGTCCTGATCACGATAAGGTGCTCTTTTCAACTAACAATTTTTTTTAATGCTTTTTGAGTCATGTTTTTGTTTTGAATAATTATTTGCTATTGATCATTTTCTTCCTCTTAAAATGAACAGCTTGGACTTAAACATCATGCTACACACTTTCTAACCATTTCAGCCATACCAATCAAGAAAAGACGTTTCATTTTTCCCAGGTCTCCTTCACCTCCTCCAGAGACACAATCTTCACCAACAGTAGAATGTAACACAACACAAAATAGAAGCTTTTCTTTAGTGCAAGTTCCTTCCTTGGAAGCTAGTGATATTCCTACTAGTTTAGCTGCCTCACCAGATGAAGGTTCATCTGTTGAATCTGGATTCAAAAATTTGGTTAGTGGAGACATAAGTGCAGTTTCTAAACATCCAGACTCTATTGAGCATGACTGTTATGAGAAGTTACAAAGTATGGAAACCATTGTTGTTCAAGGAGAAAATGGATTGAAAGATACTGTTTCTAGTGATGAACTTTTCTCCCTGAAAGTAATTGACCAGCATTCAGCACCTGCCGATCATGTTGGCGTGCCAAATCAGGCATCTGCAGCACAAGAAATTTCTGGAAATACTGAACTGCACTGCAATGAAACATTTGAGAATGTGCCAAATCAGACATCTGCAGCACAACAAATTTTTGGAAATACTGAA
>NEWO01000060.1:341877-375229 GCA_003013225.1 Phalaenopsis aphrodite | reverse complement strand
ATGAAGGGCACTGCAATGAAACATTTGAGAATGTGCCAAATCAGACATCTGCAGCACAACAAATTTCTGGAAATACTGAACTGCACTGCAATGAAGCATTTGAGAATGTGCAGATCAGCGATTCACCTTCTGTTAGACAAGCACAGTTGGAGCTGCAAGATCCAAGTTCTAGGAAGGAGACATATGTGCATGATCCTCAGAAGAAAATTTTCACATCTGGGCCCAACACTGATTCTGCTCAGAGTTGTTTGGATAGATCAAACTGGGACTTGAATACGACCATGGATGCTTGGGAAGGATCCATGAATGACTTGGAACCGAACAATGCAGGTGATGGGGAAGACAGGAGTTTGCTTGGCAGAGGACCACAGCCAAACCTTTTGGGTGCAAGTGCAACAAATAAAAAACCTAATGCATCCCCTCCAAGGATTTGTGGGCCTAGGAGTTTGAGTAGTAATTGCTTCCGGAGCCATTGCACCTCATCAAAATCTGGAGGTGCTTGTTATAACTTTGACACCGAGGCATGCCTAGATTTGCACCTTAAACCATCATTCATGTCTGAATCATGCGCCACTCGTGAAACCACTTTCACTTTAGGAAAATTTGATTCTTTAAAAGAAACACAATTTCTTGGTTTATCCACGATGCCTTTATCTTCTTTTGCTGACTCAAAATTTTCTTTATGTGGAGCTGTGAAACCTGAGTCTTATCATGAAAGCATTGAGCTAGAGGAGATGAAAACTGAAATTGCTGGGTCAGGAGCTTTTGGCCTAAAACCCATCAAGTCAGAACCATGTGAAATTGGAGGAGCCTCCAGGATAACAATTTCTGGAGTTGTTAATTCTGCTTCTGATGCGGCTATGAAACCGGAAACTGTAGAAGACGAATCCCAAGACTCTGTTTCAGCTAGGGAAACAAGATTGCCCCATACAAGTGCACATGATGACAGCTTGCTTCAAAGTGCTAATACGCCTTTGGAGGCTGTTGGTACTGGCACCATTGCTTTAAATACTAAATCTGATTCATTAATTAAGGATGCTATTATGCAGATACCTGGAGATTATTCTCATCTGCATAAATATGAGGTGGTTGGCTTTACAGAGATCGAGCAAGATGAGGTTCATAGCAATGATAAAGTATGCCACAGGACCATGTCTGCTGCTGCTAGCACTGCCCAATCTGAAAAGGGAGTTTTCTGTGAGACTATAAGTTCGGTTGTGGAATCTTTAGTTTATGAAGGCCGAGAGTTGATTTCCTCAAAACAAGCAGCTAACGAAGGCACTGAAAATGCTGACTTGCTCATTGCATGTGAAATAGAGGATCAGATTATGAATTTAGTGAGTGAAGCATGTCAACAACCTCACATAGCAGCAGAATCACTGCGTGAATCATTCAATGCTGGTACTTTAAAAGAGAGTTCTATTGATCAAAAGGCCAAAATTGATTCTCATGTGAGCTTTAGTGAAACTGATTCAAAAACTGTAACTGTGGTAGAAACACGTGCTAATTGTGATGTTCTTGAATCTAATCAATCTCAGACTCCATCCATTTGCATGGAAGAGCAGGTCGATAATGAATGTAAGGCTGGCAGTCCACATGTTTTTGATGTGGTTATGCAAGAAGCTCATCAAAAAGGTGGAATTGATGATCATGGTTATGAGGATGGTGAGGTAAAAGATGGAGCATTGCTTTGTGCTAATGGGGATTCTTCTTTCACAGTAAAGATCAAACAGGGTGAAGCTTCTTGTCCAAGAGGTATTGTTGACATTCCTGTGGCAATGTCATCACCACACGAACTTGTGAAGCATTCTATAACAGAAACTTGCATGATGCCCAAGGATCCTAGAACTGTGGACAGTGCTAGTACTATTGATCCTGCTCTTGCAGCAGATCTGCAGGAGTCTTCATCAGTGACAGGTGATTCTGATAAAATGAAAACAAGCAGGACGACTAGGAAGACACCACGAGATTCCTTGAAGAGGGATAAGATTTCAGAGCGTAAAACTAGATCTGACAGAGATCCTACTCTAAGAGTTGTCGGTATTGAAAAAAAAGCTGATGGCAGTGGTGTAATAGAGAATGCTGGAGGCCGTGCTAAATCTTTTGTTTCTCCTTCAGCCAATGAAACCATTGAGGAAGCAATTGATAGGGTTTGTACTGGGCGGATAATAAACTTAAATTCAGCTTCATCTAGAAAGATGAAACCTATTCATGAAAGGCCACTTTCATCAAGAGTTAAGAGAGGAAACCCTGCTGAAAATTTTTTCAAAAGGGAAAATTATCATCCTGGTCAAATCAGGTCATTCCTTAAGCCTGGAGATCTATTCCTAAATCTCTCCTTTTTAACTAAGTATTTGCTTCTTTTCATGCTTTTATGCCCATTGTTATTTATTTTATTACAGGGATGAAAACCATACTGAAAAGTTTCGTAAAACTGAAAATGAGAGAAGGGGACTGGCTTGTGGGAACCGTGGATCAGGTTCAATACACTCTAGGGTGAGAGGTGGATCAGATTATTCACCCTTGAAGTTTAGAGATAAACAGCGGTCAAACCAGTTCGTTGATCGGAACTGCGACCCAAACTATATGCAGGAACAAATCAATGGTCATAGTGATTTTCGATATTCGAGAGCCATTAATTCGGCTGCAATTTCTATGGCCTCTGGATCAGATGCTTCAGCTCCTTGTGTTGGTAGGATTTCAAGGAAGATTACGAGTGAACTACAAACTCGTGGTCAAATGGCTTGCAGAAGGCACTCTCCTGCAGTCCCAGAACAAATCCAAGTTATGCGACATCCTGCATCTGAAGTTAACTCTAGCAGACGCGTGCAGAGAGATGCACATGATCTTTTGTATGTTACTCAAGAAAAAATGAACAGACCAGTGCCAGGTGAAATGTTGGATACGCTTAGACCACGCCCACATTCCCAATTTGAACGTACTGATCGGATTACATCCCATCGTGAAAGAGTAAGCCTTTCGCCTGTGCATCGCAGAGGTCCTCCACCTCTAAGTCCTTCCATGCGTTCACCTAGGTCTCAAGATATGTCACCTTCCCATTGGTCACCCCACAGTCCTTCTGAAGGGTTTAATGGGCAACATTATGCAGAAGAAATTATGGCCAGAAGGCGAGGATCTGCTTATGGGGATAGATTAACTGATGGTATGATGGAAGCTATATCTTCAAGAGAACATAATTTTACTAGGTCAGGGAGGGAGTTTCCTCGAAAAATTCAGAGGCTGGATATGAATGACCCGAGGCAGGTTCCAGGTGAATGCTACCGCATGCCATTTGGTCACGGTCAAATTCATGAACATGGTGTGGATGGTGAATATGCTGTTGGAAGGAGATGCAATGAGATGCATGCGCCAGCTCGATATAGGGAACACTGTATTTTAGATGATGATGTTGAAAATTTCTCCTTTCATGGTGAAGAGAGTCCTCCTAGGCCCTACAGGTATCATGCTGAAGGCAATCAAGGATTTAATGAAGGTGGAAATTCAAGGGAATTTGAAGGGCGCTTTAAAAATAGATTAGGTAATACATCAAGAAGGTATAGACACATTGAGGAACAGCAGCAGCAGCATGAAGATGGCTTTAGGCATCAAGAAGGGCAGGGATGGAATGATTCAGGTTTTAATAATATTAGACCAAAGAGGAGGAGATACTAGAGTTATATTCGCCACAACTGATTGGCTATTCCATGTGTAAAATAACTAGAATGCAATAACAACATCATGAATAGTAATTATGCAATATACCCTTGCGAATAGTAGCTTCTTCAGATTATCAAAGTTATTGTGCCCAAGATCTAGTAGAAGGTCAAGGAATGAATTTTGCCTTGGGCATTCTGGTTGACATTTTTCTTTTTTTCTTGCGCCAAACGGATCTACAGCCATCTTCCTAAGTTGCCTGATACTGTAAATTTCTGCACTCAAGTTACCGTCATATTGGCAATTTTTTACACTGCAGCTACAGCTAATTGACTAGCAACTCACAAGTCTAGGATGATTGTGGAACAACAGTTGGTTTGCGGGTTAAATGATTCATGCTTTATTTATTTCACTTTGCAAAAAAAAAATTATCCTTGTTACAGAATTTTTCTGGGTACCTTTTATTTCTTAAACCTATTAGTCGAAGAAAAACAGTTGGTTTGTAGACTCATCCTTCATAAGCACCAAAACTTGCAATATCGTTGGCTTGGAACTATGGGAATGCAGCTCGATAAGTCCTGTATCTCTTTCTTTCACATTCTAGAAATAAAGAATGCAATTGGTCAGCGTTTTTTTTTGGAAGAAAGCAAAATTGATGTCTTTTTGGCTCTTTGCTTGCAGTTGCTGGATAAGAATAAAGTACAATAAACTTTATATGATGGACAACAGAGTTGCTAGAATTTACTTTTTGGACGGACTCAATCAACATGAGTCCAAATGCAGCAATGGGCATGCTAAGTGGCTAAACTGTTGAAGGGGTATAAAACAACTTTTGGACTGTAAGTTTGTGCTTAGTTTGAGAGTCACGTCATAGAACTTTCATTAAGGTAGGTTAGGGTTTTGGATTTGATCCGAGTTTTCCACTTGAGCTGTCATTTGTTTTAATATAAACTAGCATCTTTTATTTATTGCTGAAGCCACAATCAGTTGGCCTTCCTATTCCTAGGAAAATGAATAGTTTTTTAGAATAAAAATGTTTGATCCCGTCAAATTACTACTGTAATTACAGAGGATCGCATCTAGTTTGCATCACGGCTATATGTATGAATTATTATCATCAGCTTTTTGAGACCAACTTCTTAATTTCTTTTAATATTTTCTCTATTTATGGCTTGAGAAGCTGAATGAGCATTTGGAGTGTTGTATCTCGGAACGAGAAGAAAAAACTTGTGGATGGATCCCTCACTTTGGATCTCCATTCAATATTGGTTTTGGAAGATGGAATTTTAGAGTCTTTTGATTCCTTTCAATCGGATCATAATGGATATGATTGTTTAACGTCTCCCGATAAGCCACATTTTGGCCCTGGTCACATCACATATGATTCGATCGAAAAAAATCAAAAGGCCTCTCTAATTTATATAAAAAATTTTTTTTATTAATTATTTGTTTTTTTTTTTTATTTCGAGCTAAAATAAGTTGAAATGAGTGAACAAGAAATTGTTTGTGTTTGGTTCGTTAATAATTCTAGCTTAAAAAAATTGTTTGTGTTCAGCTCATTTATTTAACAAAACGAGCAAAAAATGAGCTATTTATCGAGCTAAATAAGAGTTGTTAGCGAACTAATTTTTTTTTAAATAGCCCTAATGGCTAAGAAGCATGCATGCTTTAAACAAGTACCAAGCTGTGATAAAATTAGGGTGTAAATATTTGAATGGTGAAAGTAACTACCTAAATGATATGGTTTATTAATTTTTCAAGTATGATCGGAATAATTAGTTTTTAAATGTGACATAAATACTCAACCCATCTTTAGGCCTTTATATGGTTTTGCTGTATAATTTAAGCCATAATTTGTTTTAGGATTTTGAGGTTATCGTTTGTCACGACTTATGTTCTCACATATTCCAGGCTATTTGTGTGATCGTCTCGCATAAATGTAAGCCCTAATTAATAAAATTGGCAGGATGTAACATTTAAATAATTCTTTTTCTCGAAATTGAAGTTGAATCATAAGATAGCTTAGGAAGTCACCGAGGTTCTCCTCAAGATCCATGACATCCCCTAGTTCTTCTTCCTTTGGATTCCTAAATAAATTGTTCCAAATTTGTGTCATTTCAATTTCACGCCTCTTTGTCCAATATTTTGAAAAGTCTTATCCCTTTGAATTTTTTGAATACAATATCCTCTGATTTTTATTGAGAGTTTTCTTAGGTGACTTCAGTTATTTAAGATGTAATTAACTATATGAGTTTGCATTTATATGAAACTTTTAATAACTTAGGTTAATATAAACCCTGTTTAATCTTTCTTATTAAATAGGGGAACTTGTCGGTCAACATAAAAAATGGTTTTTCACAAACTTAAATGGATGTCTTGAATTCTTTAGTTTATTTAATCAAGCATTACCAGTAATTTATGTGTCTACCCTTCGAGATAGATGTATTGTTTGATGTATTAGGCTCGTTTATTTTAACTACTGAGGATATGAGATTGGTTCGGTTTCATTTTTTCAAAATTTAAAATTCTAATTTTCCCTATATATATATATATATATATATATTAAATTAAACTGGCTGTTGGGATATCTTTTCTGGCGATCGACAACTTCCAATTTAGAGACCGACAACTAATGAAGAATCTCATTTTAGGAATAAAAGAATTGAAAAGAATTGACAACTAATGAAGAACTATTTATTATCATCAAACTAGTGATTTAGCAGAAGAATTTAATCTTGAATTTAAAAGAATTTTGGAAAAAAACAGTAAATCCTAATAAAATGGATTGGTCTTTTGGATTAAATATTGCATTATGGGCTTAGAGGACAGCTTATAAAACACCATAGGAATGTCCCCATATAAATTAATTTTTGGAAAGACTTGTGACTTACCAGCATAATTGGAGCATAGAGCTTTTTGGGTAATTAAAGTGTTTAATTTTAATTTAAAAGATGTTGGCGAGAAAAGATTGTTGCAAGTGAATGAGCTTGAAGAAATTAGGAATGCATCTTATGATAATGCTAGGTTATATAAGGAGAAAATGATAGAATGACATGATCGAAAGATAATAAAAAAGGAATTTAAACATGGAGAGGAAGTTATACTATACAATACAAGATTGAAATTCTTCCCTAGAAAACTTAAGTCTAGGTGGATAGAGTCATTCACTGTTGTAAAATTTTACCCCTATGGAGTTGTTAATATTGAAGATCTCAAAAATGAAAAATATTTAAAGTAAATGAGCACAGGCTAAAACCATATTTTGATGGTCAAAGACCAAATTTTAAATACACTGTAATGTTGGGTCACATAGAGTAAAGACTGGGAATGTTGGACTGACAACATTAAACCAAGCGTTTTTTGGGAGGCAACCCATAGTTATCTTTGTTAATGATGTGAATGTGTTTTTATAAGTAATATTATATATATCAATATTGAAGCTCTTTTTATGAATTTTGTGTACTTGGAAGATTTACATATTAAGAAAATACATTAAAACATCTTTAATTTCTGAATTAAATGAAAATTTTGAGAGTTCTTTGGATTTTAAGCAAAATGGTGCAAAAATCTGAACTGGCACCAAAGGCACCAGAATTGGCATTAGAGGCGTCATTTTTATAGAGAGCTGGAGCCATAAGCACCAAAAATTAGCGCCAGAAGAGTCGCAGTTACCGACGCATTTTTGGAAGATTCTAAAGGCAGATTTGGGTGGGTTTTTGACGAATTTGTCTTCCTAGTAACTCCCAAAATCTATATTTTGGGGTTATTTAAGTCTGTAAAATGAAGAGGAAGTCACCATTTTTTGAATCATATGGCTTCAAACTCTAAAGAAACTTATAGATATAGAATTTTCAATAAAAGAAAGTTCATCAGTTTCGATGTGCAGAAATTATATGATCGAGTTCTTGTGAAGAAGAGATTAATCAAGGAACGAGGATTTGTGAACCTAGGATTCAACTCACCAAGTACTCGAGTTGAGGAGATTATTGTGCATAGATGTTGGGAAGTGTTATGTTATACCACTGTTGCAGTACTCGTTCTTGTGGTAAAAGATTTTTATTCTAATCTTTATGGAATTACCGAGGGAGTCGCTATGTTTGAGGCAGGTGGGTACCATTTACTCCTTCAAAAATAAACTACTTGTTTATGATTGAAAGCATCCTGATTTGTCATTATGCCATTTTTTTCCCTACAAGAGATAACATGAATGAAGTCTATCGATTCCTTACTGATGAAGATGCAAATTGAAAGACGAGATAATGGACATGTAAGTTTTTCTTCATCATTATTAAATCTTGCATTGAAGACATGACATTTCTTTATTTCATCAGAACTTCTTCCTACCATGAAAATCAGTAAAGTGAACAAGGAAAGTGTCATCTTAAATTATTGTATTCAAACTGAAAGACCTATTGATGTGAGTGCTTTAATTGTAAAATATGTTTTTGGTTTGATTATATATGAATCCAATTATTGGTTGGGACATCCATATACCATATTCCTACTATGTAGCCAGTCATAAGTGCCTTATGAAAGTTGGGAAAATGTTATTCTCTCTTGAAAGCCCATGAACCCAAAGATTTTTTGCAACTGCATAAGAAATGGGGAGGAAAATAATATGGACATTCTTATTGATCAATCATCTCAAAATTCATCTCTTATTTAGCCCCGCCTTCCTTAGAGTTCACATGATATTTTGAAAAGGATCTAGAAGTTGGACAAAGAGGTACAAAATATTATGAATTCAATTGGAAACTTCTCTGATATATTTGATCATTTGAATTGGAGGATGAAGGAACAATTCAAACTCACCGGGCACATATAAGAAGGTATGGTGCGTATGTTTAATAAAAATGCTGGGTTTGAAGAAGATTTGATAGAAGAATTTCCTCTCCGACATTTTCACAACTTATATGTTCACAACCAATTCATGGTAAATATTCAAGAAAATGAAAGTGATGAAGATGTTTAAACCCTCTAAAGTACAAAATTCATAATTATGAGAGCATTTGTGTGTTATGTGTTTGTGTTGGATTTCCTTTATTTTCATTGTTGAACTTTATATGTGTCATATGTTAAGTGTTTGATATTTAGTCTTCAGCATTAGTTTGTATGGTGTGCTTTAGATTTTTAATTTGATGTATTGGTTTGAAAAATATTGGTTTGTAATCATGTGAATTATATATATAAATGTGAGTTTTGTCTTGTTTGTGAATATTTATTGTTAGAAGAATATTTAATTATGAATATTACAATTAAGTTAAGTTAATTAGAGGTTGGCGTGGTTTGGTATACAACAGATTTTAAAAGAAAAACAAAATCTAAAATTTATTATGTCAGCGCCAAATTTGGCGCTTGAGACGCCAGTTTTCCTACCTCTAGACTAAGGATGAAACTCAACTTAGGGCTTGCTATTTCTTGGATTTTAGGAGATTTGAAGGCTAAAAAGTCTTTGATTTCATCTTCCCTTGGTAAGGGCTTCACTTTAACTTTAAAATTTTTTATTTTCACCATAGATTTTTCCTACATTATGGAAATCCAAAAATTTGATGTTTTATTAAAGAAGTTTAAAGAGAACCCATGGTGAAAAGTTTCTTACCAAGTATTCCTATTTTTGGAGTTTGATTTATGATATTGTGAATTTATTTTGATTTTATGTGAATTTATTTAGAAATTGCTATGGCTCCAAGAGCGAAAAGAGGAAAGACTTTAGGAGTTTTTGATGTGAGACTATTTGTTAATTTGAAGACTCATTATAATTACAATACTCATATGGTTACAAGAAAATTGATTCAGGAGCATGCATTCTCAAACCCGGGAGGTTCTATTGAAAGGCTAATCCTTGCCCAGAATTGGGAAACTTTCTACTACTTCACTGCAGTAATAATTGTTGTTATCATTCGAGAATTTTATGTCAATCTTCGGGTGACTTCTGATGAGTATTTTTTTGTTAGAGGGAGGAATGTTGAATTTACTCAAGAAAGGATTAATGCACTATATAGGTTGCGGAACAAATTTCATTGTGAGTATTCTGCATTTGTGATTTTTGATTTATCGCTTGATGAAGTAATCTCCTATCTTACTTATGGAAGGGTGGTATGGTAAATTAAGAATAATCACAAGGTAAATTTCTTCACTTCCATGTTAAATGTACAATATAAAGCATGGGATTACTTTATTGGTGCTCTCATTCTTCATAAAGCTTAGAGTATTGCTAGAAGTGGAACCACTGGTGGTTTAGGTTATCCTGTCTTGATTTTCATCTTATGTGAACAGCCAGGAGTTGAGTTTGATAAGGATGAAGATATGTTACAGCCACTTAAATCCATTGGAAAATCCAAAATTCATAAATTTGAATCATTTGTTGGATCTAGATCTGTAAGTAGTGATAGACCTTCTACATCATTTGTAGGACCATCTACTTCCAATATTATTTTACCTGAAAATATTATGGAACAGTTAATGATTCAACAATCAGATATAGTAACATTGCAGAATAGAATATGTGGTTTGGAATCAAGGAATGCTCATAATGATGATTATTAGCAGAAAAGAGTTCGACATGATATTGCATATCAAGAGGTTATGGTTAGATATCTTAGAGGTGATCATACTTTACGCCTTATTTGCAAGAAAAATTTGAATTTTTTTTTTTGAAGAAGAAGAAGAAGAGGAAGAAGAAGAGGAGGAAGATGATGAATGATGAATTGTTGGGGGTATTATCTGTTTTCATTCATTGTAGTTTGATATGGTTTATTGTTGTTGTTATGATTTGGACATTTATATGTTTTGTAATTGGTATTATTAAACTTGTTTGTGTGTATAGATGTAAATTGTAGATTTTTATTTCAATATTAATTGTTTCTTTAATTTACTGCTTATGTTTTTAATTCACTTTTTCTTAGAAAATCTTGTTTATATATTATGTTTCATTTAATGCTTTAAAGCCTGTGATTTTTAAATTAGTACCTGCAATGTGTCAGAGCCAAGTTTCATGTTCATAACCCTCTACAGGTTAGTCTTATTTGTATGCATTTACTGCTTTCTTTCCGCATTTTTTTGTACTGAATGATTTACTTATAATTAAGAAAATCAAGGTTTGGGGGAAGAAAAAATTCTTTAAAAAAGAAGTAAACTAAATTTTATTTTCCCTCAATTAGCTATATTTCTAGAAAATTAATTTAATATGACCTTTGGTATTAGAGGCTAACTTAAGATAACTATATTTTTGTGTTTAAAAATTATAGTAAATTTAAGCAAAAAAGCCTTAATAATAAAGGTTAATTATAGAATTAAGATATTTAGTATGAAAGGATAAGACTGTGCTTTGTTCTCTCTAAAGTAAGGAAATTGTATATTTGAAATATTAAGAATCTTACAGTTTCATATAAGAAGAATAGAATGAGACTTTATGAAAAATCTTTGAAGCTAATATGAATTTATAAAGTTAATGAAGGTAAGATGTTTTTAACTTCAAGATAACAATAATGAATTTCAAAATTAGTAAAGGCTATCCAGCTATAGTAATCCTCACATAGAAAAGAAAACAAAAGAAAGGATTGAAAGTGATCCTAAAGAAAAGAAAATAAAAGAGAAGAAAATAAAAAGAAAAGAAAAATATGTGAAAAGAAGCTTGAGGAGATGCCTAATAAAAAATTAACTTCACTTGAATCAACTTGAGGAACATTTTTTGAACTTGTATTTGAGTATCAGCATCCTTTGAATAAAGTTCTCATGAAATTCATTTTCATATGGACATTCTAAATATTTTTGATATGACAAACTATAGTTCTTCTTGAAATGAATAGACTAAAAAATCTTAGACTTGACTACTATGTGTTCGTATACTTTTAGTTTTAACCTGAGCTATTAAAAGTTTTTCTTAAGTTATACTATTATATTTATTAAACCAAATTATAGAAGTATATAAGTTAATTTCTACCATAAGTCATATTCTCATGTGATAAAAGAGTCACTTGAAGACAATTAACATTTAAGTTTGGGGGATTTTGAAACACCAAAAAAATGTGCAATTTTATGTTTAAATTTGGTTATATTGCACTTTGAAGAAGGGTATTTTTATGTTTTGTTGCAAGTATATTGATTTTAGGTATTTGGAGCAAAAATGAAGAAATTTGGAGTCAAAATGCAGTTTTTCAACATACTAGCGCCAAAGGCTCAATTTTACAGAGAAGAGGTGCCAAAATCCAAAGAAGAGCATGGAACTATAGTAAACAGACATCAGAGTCACTATAGACAAATTAAGATGAATTGTGGTAGTTATTGACTATTTTTTAGAGGATCTAGAAGACTCCAAGTAATTCAAATGCCCCATAGAGTGGTTCAATGCATCTAGACACTTTGGGAAGGCTCTTTAATGAAGAGATATGTCTCTTGGATGAAGGGATTTATCTCTTAACGTGAAGAAGTGTGCCTCTTGAGAAAGAGAAGGG
Organism: Phalaenopsis aphrodite; assembly: GCA_003013225.1. Lineage (NCBI taxonomy): Eukaryota > Viridiplantae > Streptophyta > Magnoliopsida > Asparagales > Orchidaceae > Phalaenopsis > Phalaenopsis aphrodite. The sequence continues at coordinate 363,122 of NEWO01000060.1, read as the reverse complement.
AATTTTGAATTTCTTTAGAGAAGAGGTAGGTGCCTCAGGTAAAAAATCTTGGAGGAGGAAGTTTTAGAAAAAGGGTTTTGTGAGAAGTCTTGGAGAAGAGTTAGGTTTTGGAGAGGATTTTCTTCTAAAGTTGCACGAGGAGAGGGAAGGTGAGAGATTTCTTCTTCATTGTATTTCTAAGAGAGAATTAAGTGTGATTGTAAAGAGACAAAGCTCCTAAAGGGAACTACAAGGAACTTGCTTAAGGAGGAGTGTGAGATAAGTTGAGTTCTTTCCTTTCTTTATTTTGTAAACCTATTTTGATATATAAAATCCATGTTTTTTTTGTATCCTTCTCATGAATTCTAAGTAATTCTTTTTATCCTTCTCTTTACAATAAGATATAGTTTTGTGAATAATTAATATTATTGTGCAAGGCTTTAAATGTCAATAAATTGTGATGATCAAACTCTGATCTTCATTTACTTTTTGATCTCGCCAATTAAATGTTAAAATTTATTGACAAACATAAGATCCAAATGGGCTATGCTTTCTATAATAAGGTAAGACTCACATTCAATTTCATGGGTGAGAATGTATTCCATGGGGGTGAGTGCAAATAAATAGGGAAATATATTTTGATAGGCGTGGAATTGGAGATTTTAGCGTGACAGTCTAAAATCCTCAATTTGGTCAGTTGTTTGGAAACTAAGGTGAGATTGTTAGGCCTCGGGGGAGGGAGAAGTGTGAGCTCTAAAGTGGGAGCCAGTATCCTCTCAACCTAATCATGAATTTAGGGACCAAACTCTGGATTAGTGATACACCTAAAATATATAGCATTTCTTTACATATTTCTATACCTATTTTTAAGGATGTTGTATTTAATGGAAGATATTTGTGTGTTTTTCTTTCAAGTACACTTATATGGACGAAATATGGTGAAAGGAGTAAAAAGGATCAAATTTGAAGGCAAAATGAAGAAGGTGTGAAAATGAACTATGGGGCCTAAGCGCTCAGGACTGACGCTCAAGTGCCAGGAGAACAGAGAAGGTCTCACCTAAGTATTGAATACCTCGCATTTACACGCTAGAGGTATTTATTTGAAAATTCAATGAATATGGATGAATTTTGAAGGGGTGTTTGAAGCAAATCTTGGTGAAAACATGGATTATAGTTAATGGGCATGAAAATAAATTCAAATGGGCATTGAAAGGAGGCAACTCTTGGAAGATTCATTGAATGTGGACACATTTTTTATGACACACGTAAGCACTCCTTAGAAAATTATAAAAGGACTTAGATTGAATTGAAAGGCCCTCCATGCCCCCTCTTTTCTTGAGACTTCTTTCTGCCGTCAATCTCATCACAGAACAATTAGAATACTTTTAGAGAGATAAGAAGGAGGAGTTGTAGTTTTGTTAGTAGAGAGTATTGTAAGAGAAAGGAAGAGATTCAAAGGAACTTCAAGAGTTTGGTGTAGAGGAATTTAAGACTTCTTGTGTGTTTACATGATTTCTACTTTTAAACTTTAAGTATTATTATATTTTCTACATGAATTGTGAGTATCTTTCTTGATCTTTTTCCTTAAAATGATAAGTAATTAAGTGTTGGATGGAAGTTGTGTGAAGTATTGATTTTTAGTGCCAGAATAAGTTGTGATGATTTAATCCTTTTACTTCATTTACTTCTCAATTTAACCAATTAAGATGTTAATATTTTTTTTGAGAACATGCAAGATCTGAGATGGTATTTTCTCAGTCAACTAATAATAAGAATCACATGAGATTGTATGGATGAGAATGTAATTCATATGATTGAGTGCAAATAAATAAATAAATAAACTTTGAAGGGTGTATCGTTAGATGACTTTAGAGTGACATGCTAAAGCCTCCAATTCAATTTATTATTTTAGGTCTTGATATGAGATGTTAGCCCTCAAGTAGAGGGAGAAGAGGGAACTCTAGAGTGAGAGCTAGTATCTTCCCTACCGAGCTCATCTTCAGGACTATTCGAACTTTAAATTAGCTAATGTTCTTTATAGCATCTCCAGTAAGAGTAAAGAATAATATTGCTCTTTTTTCGCACAACACAAATTAAATACTTCCACAATAGAATTCCTATACTTGTTACTGATTTATGTTAAGGAAAAAATATTTTATTTATATTGCTTTCATCTTACAAAAATCTTGTTAAATTTAGTTAGTTGTTTACTTTATTTTTAATTATAAAAAATTACCAAAACAATTGAACTTTCATTCCTATTATAGCTTTTATAATTTGAGTAAAAATATTTTTCAAAGTAGAATTTGTTATCTAATATCTTCTTAAAAATTTGTAGTACTCCCTATGGGTTCAATATTCGGGGCTTAATCAAAAAGTCCTATAGTACTTAATAATGATACGTATACTTGTGTAGCATCTCAATATTTAAATATAATAGTTGCACCTTATTTGCTTCAGATTCAAGTTTTTGGAACCACTGTAAAGGAAGAAATATAAAGAAAGAAAATTGATAATATAACCACACATACATCGTAGTACTATCGTAAAAGTCGGGATCAATTGACCAATGTTCTTTATGCACTCCACAGATGGTAAAGAATATGATTGCTACTATTTAGCACAATATAATTTTATATATAATTTTAAATGATTTTAATTACTTCACTAACCATAAACTCATTGTAAAGAGGAATGATAGTTTCTTAAATTTGAACTATTCGTAGCAAAACTTTGTTTATTTTTGTAAGTTTACGAGAAGACTCGTCAGGTACGCTTTTACAGTTTTTCAGCATTGTCTTTCTTATACTTTTATGTTATACTTTTATGCTTACAGAAATTTGCATGCTAAACAATGATGTCACCTTGCATGAAAATTAAAACTATCAAGATAGCCACAAAACCAAAAGCAAAACTAAAACTAAAATCAACCAAGATAAAATTCACCGCCATAACATTCAAAATATAAACAAATCAAAAATTAATCACAAACATCACACAAAACTACAACTTCAACTAAATTAAGACTTCTCTATCGAATGATCGGGAATTCCTTGGAGGAGGTAACCTACTGTTGCTAACGAGGCTTCCCACGGTCTAAATAAAATTATGGAACTCATTAAGTTGAGTTTAGTAAGTTCATTTGGACTAAGTGAATCTAATAGAAAATAGTGGTGTCGAAACGAGGGAACCGTGAGATCCTAAACAGTGTCACTCTAATCAACTATAACATGCCCCCATAAAATTTAAAGAACTTCAAACATAGGGCCACCTAATTTAACATTATAATTTGACACACTAGAAAACTCAAACTCGTCACGACAAGGAGTTAGTATGGTGGGTAGCACGGTCATCTTCAACAGCAAAACCTGTCTTCCCTAGCTAAAACAATTTTCCTTCCTTAGATATAAATAAAAAAGCCATAGAACTTTGAGGTTGCTTGCTTATGCACCATAAATCCTTACCTTATCTTTAGGTCTTTGTACAGCCCTGTTATACAATATAAGCCCTAATTCGTCTTAGGATTCTGAGGTTTTCGTTTGTCACGACCTAAATCTTCATATCTTCCAGGCTATTTGTGTGATAATTTCACATGAATGTAAGTCCTAACTAAAAAAATGACAGGATGAAACACCAAAAAATTTCTCCTCAAAACTGAAGCCAAACATTAGGATAACTTAGGAAGTCACTGAGGTTCTCCTCTGGATCCATGACATCCCCTAGTTCTTCCTCCTTTAGACTCTACAAGAAAATTTTCCAAATTAAACCAATCCCCTTTCACACCTTTACGTCTGATCTCATTGAAAAGTCTTACCCTTTGAAACTCTTTGAAGATAATATTTTCTGATTTTTATCGAAAGTCTTCTTAGGTGACTTTGGTCATGTAAGATGTAATTAACTATAAGGGCTTGCCCTTATAAGAAGCATGTCTGAACCTAGCTTAAAATAAACCATATTTAATTCTTTATATTAAATAAGGGAATTTATCGCAAATACAAAGGTTTTGCAGACCAAACATATGTCATATATTACTTAGTTTATTTGATCGAGTCTCATCCTCCAGTCTTGTGTTTATCCTTCGGGACAGATACAGGAATTGAGGTACATCGCTCTTTCATTTAAACTATGAAAAATATGGGGTCAGTTTGATTTCATATTTTTCTAAAACTAAATATATATGTAAATTAAAATGTCCTTCCAAAGCGGGTGATGGAATTTTGATTCCGGTGACCGACAGCTTCTTACGGGCAACTCCTCCAACCAAAAATAGCGTCGACACTGGGTACTTAGACATTCACTTGATGTTTTGTTAAGAGTTATATAAGTGGATGCCTAGAAGGGCAGGATGAATTATTAAGGATCTTGGGCTCCCAATTAAAGTTAGACTTGTAGTGTTTTAATTGTATTCATGGTTAATTATGCTTCTCTTCTCTAAACCTTATCACACAAATTCAAATCTAGTCTAGCTCATTATACTAAGCCCTTAAGTTAAATTTTCAGGATAGATTTACAAAAATCAAAAATATTAAATTAAGTTGACCTAATTCTTATTGAAAGCTTGCATTAATCACCAATTAAGGGGCTTCAAATGAGTAAGTTATTATCTCCCTAGCTCAAGTCCACTACCTTCGGATCATCCAATTAGGTTAACTTCCATGTCACGCTAATTTAAGAAAATTACACTTTCACCATTATTATGGGAAAGGTGACAAGTTGGTTTCTACCTCTTAACCCTTATGTTTTAGACATTCAAAGAGGTCTATTATGATCAATATTACCAATTAACCCTTTGATTTAACCTAAAATTTAATTATGGCATCAAAATCCCATAATTACCATTTTGCCCTTAGGGCTTTCCATTTCATAAATCATTAAATTCAACTCAAATGACTTTGAAACTTTCTTGGTCACTCATGGGTTAATTAAGACATCAAAGGTGAAATTATAATTTTCTGATTTTTTTAATAATTATTTTTACTCAAAAATAAGAATTCTCAATGTTAATTCATTTAATTAATCAAAATAAAGCTTTTGTCCTTAGGAAAATTTTTGGAGGTTCACCTAGGTCAGAGGACCAATGGGACCAAATTTCATGTTTTTTTGAGTTATATTTTAATTATTAGAATCTTATTGATTTTAATGATTAATTAAATAGAAAATATAATTTAGCTTCAAAATTACTTTTTATATTTTTGTTTAGTCTCTCTGATTGAGACGACTCAAAGAAATAAACTTTTAATTTTTTTTTATTTTATTTATGTAATTATTTAATAAAAAATAAGAAACATACATTTTCAGCATTTAAAAATGCATATCTTTATTTATAATATCAAGAAAAACATTTTAAGTGGTCACAAGTGATCAGGGAATAATTTGTGGCAATTTGTGCATTTTTTATCTTTAATTATTTTTATTTATTTTTAAATTAAAAGTTATCTAAATAAATAAATATTTTTTAACACCAATTTTATTTTTCTTGAGTGCCTCTGGTCACAAGGATAAGTTCAAACCACTTTTCATAATTTTCTTAATTATATTTTATTTATTATAATTATTTTAGTGAAAAATTATCATTTACTTAGAAAACTGGACTTTGATATTAAAGATAATTCAAATGGGCTTCAAACTTTTAGAAAGACTTAATCTATTCATTATCTTCATTGTGAACTAATTTTTGTGATTTATTAAATTACATTTTATTTTCTTTAATTTTTATTATGTTTAAGGACTTCATTACTTAGATAATAAAGCTAATTATTTAAACTCATTTTATATTTTTCCTAGGGTTCCCTGATCATAGTGAACCTACCAAAATAAGTCCCATGCCTTTCTTATTTATATTTTAACTTATATATTTACTTTAAGAAAAATTATACAACTAGCCTTGAAAATTGGGGCTTTTGTAGTTAAGTGTTTTCTCTAACTTTGGAAAAATAAGAGAACACTCCTAATCACATGAGGATCAAACCCTCCTAATTTTAAGTCATGGTGATTAATATTTAATTAAATATAATTAAAATAATCTCTCGAGTCCTTAATTAATAAAAAATAAAATACATTATAAATATTTTTTATTTTTAGTTCATAATTTTTTTCCTCTCTTCATTGAGCAACAAGGTATTTTTCTTTTATTTTTATAATTTTTTGACACCAAGTTATGACTTTTTAAAGTATGAGTTTTTAATTGAATCAGAAAAACTCTATTTTCCTACTTATCCATGCAGCAGTCATCTCAACCTCGGTGACACTGAAAGCCCACGCAATGCGCTCCCATTCTATGTCACCTTTTGTGTCAGTGTTGACTCAGCCCACTTTATTTCCCTTGCTCCCATTCGATCCCATCTGGTCCGTTGATTCAATACGTGAATGGATGACATCCATTCATTGCCCCCATTTGTTCTAAGCAGAGAACTGTCCACACTTAAATGCTTCGATCTCACTCGATACTCAACCAAATCACTCACGGTTTGTTCCTACGCATGCATCTACTTAAGATGAACATATATATATCATGCATGAAATTAAATTTTTATTCATAGAAGTCCAAATTAAGCTCAGATATGGGGGAAATGGAGTATACCTTAGCGCAAGAGGTGAGGCCTCAATTGGGTGTGTTTTGAAGCTATTTTATGAGTCCACAATTGTCCTCCAAGTGTTGTTTCAATCAGAGGCTGAGTCTATGCAAGAGTTCGATCGGAGGGTGGTGCAGCCTTAGTCAAATTATGGTGTATAGGGCTCAAAGGATGGGAATTTCAGTGGGAACTTCTCCTTAGACTCTGGTGAAGCTCAGAGCAAGTTAATTTTAAAGGTTTGAGCTCAGGCAGGGGGGATAAATGGCTGAAGATAGTGGGATTGAACTTAGAACCCTAATTCAACGGATCCTTGGTCCATGACACCACTATGGTGGGCTAGGTGGACCTAAGCTGGCTTTTACGGTCCAAAATGTGGTTGTGGTGGATAAGGTTGTGCTAGACCAAATAGCTTAAGGTGAATTTAGGGTTTGGGTTCAAGACCATGGTTTAGACTTGGACTTGGGTTTGGGCTTGGCTAGAGTTTGGATCTAGACCAATTGAAGGTTCAATTTGGCGTAGATTATTGTCATGAGTGATTTGGAAGTCAATTGAGCAGAAATTGAAAGGTTATGGAGTTCAATTTGGAGGAATTTGGAGTTTTGGACAAATTTGGGGGTTCTGGTTTGGATTGAATTTGGTTTAAGTTTGAGTTTGGGTCTAGGCCAATTAAGGGTTCAAATTGGTCTAGGGGAGTGTTATGAAGACTTTAGGATTCGAAATTGGGGAAATTGGATTGTTTATGAGGTTCAATTTGGTGGAATTGTGAGGGTATGGTCAAATTGGGGATTTTGGCCCAAAATTGAAATCTAGGTTTGGAGATTGGTTCATTTAGGCTCCAAACTAGAATAAGTTGGGATTGGATGTTGAAATTAAGTTTGGAATTCAAATTGGGTGACATTGAAATGAATTTTGTGGAAATTGAAGTTGATTTGATAACTTTAAGCATTTAAGGGCAATTTGGGAATTTTTTATAAATCTGGTGAATTTGAGGACACTTGGGGTCAATGAGTGGTTAAGATTGATGTTGGGGAAATTAAGGGTGGATTTGGAAATTTTGTGGATTTTTGGGGCATGAGGGGGTATTTTGGTAATTTTTGGGGGTATTCTGAAAATTTTAAGAATTTTGTAGTGTTTTGGGCAATTTGTGTGGTTGAAAATGGTTTGAGATGATTTTTGAAAAAAATTGAGATTTTGGGCAATTTTGGGAAAATTAGGGTTTCAGGGGTATTTTGGTAATTTTGGAGAAGTTTGGGGGAAAAAAGTCAAAATTGGGTATTTGTGAAAAATTGAGGTTAAATGAGGAGGCTAATCACAAAATTACCCATTTAGAGCCATGAGACCAAGGAAATCCTCCATTTTAGATCCTCCATTTGTTGGTCTTAGCCATCCTAACTAGAGGCTAAGAGTTTGGGGGACCACCCACATGAGTTTCTAAAATAGTGTGGAACCAGGCTAATCATGTTTGGTTTAGAGTTTAGGTTATGAGTGAAGGTGAGGGGTTCAAGTGTGTGTGTGCAAGTCAGACCAAGGCCACACCACTCAGAGCTAACGTTAAGGTCAGACAGTCCTATGGGGACTCTTCTTGAGCTCCCCAATGCTTAGCTTCATCCTACTAAGTGCTAGAAGTTAGAACCAAATAAGTAAAAATCTATGAAAAGTAAAGAAGTGTTTAAAATTTCTAATAGTGTAGTGTTCCATCACTAGTCCTCTAAGATAATCAATCAAGAAAGTCTTATAGCTTGATCTTAGGCTTCTAAGGAAGAACGACTAGACCTCAACAAAAGTGAGTTCAACAAATGGACCCCCAATAGGTGTGGTGTGTCGGACAAGCTCACCACATGTATTGGAGTTGACCGAAGAGATCAACAAAACCAACACAACTGCCCAAGCCAACAGGCTCAGAGCAGAACGAAGGGATTAGCGAGTGTACCTTCAAATCATCAACCTCAAAAGTTAATTTTATATTTGTGTAGTGGTTTCTTGTGGGCTATTTTATGAATTCACAGAGACAACCATCTAACGACCGTGGCGAAGATTTGATTTTTTTTCATTGTTTAACTTTGATTTGATTTTAGCTGAAATTTTAATTTTGATTTCTACTTCAAGAAAACTTTGGGAAGTAAGAATGAGCGAAGAGACCAGCTTGAGATGGAAAGCACATAGACTCGCATCTAACTCAAAAGAACGATCAAGGAAAAGGAGTGCTACATTGGGAAGGAAAGCGGAGGTACTCACATTTAACCCAAGAGGTAACAAAAGCATAGAAAGATGAGAATAGGATGCCTTGCTCTATTTAAGGAGGTCTCACACCTATATCAAAGTGTTATGAAGAGAATCAGATGCCTTGCTCAATTAAAGGGGGACTCAAACCAATCTCAAAAGGAAAAGAATCAAAATTTAAGTATTGTTCCCAGGATGGGAATCAAAATTTAAGTACCAACCCTGAGGGTTTGAAATTTTGCTACATAGAAAGGAAATCTTAGGGACTCACATCCAACCTAAGAGGTAACTAAGAGAATCAAAATTTAGGTGCTGACTCCGAGATGGGAACTGAAATTTTGCTAGCAACCCCAGAAGGAGAATCAAAATTTAGGTATCGACCTTGGAAAGGATGGGAATCATAATTTTGGTACCGACCCCAAGATGGGAATTGGAATTTAGGTACTAAGCCCGGAATGAAAATCAAAATTTTTGTATCGTCCTCAGAAAGGATGAGAATCAGAATTTAGGTACTGATTTTGAGATGGGAATTGGAATTTAGGTACCAACCTCGGAATGAGAATTAGAATTTAGGTACCAACCTCAGAAATGATGGGAACCGCAATTTAGGTACTAACCCCAAGATGGGAATTGAAATTTAGGTGTCAACCCTAGAATGAGAATCAAAATTTAAGTACCAACATTAGAAAGGATGGGAATCAGAAGTTGAGTACTAATGCCGAGAAAATGTGAGTGTTGAGAACTTATGGAAAGGGTGTGGAAAATTTGTGGAATCTTGTGTAGAGTGTGAAATCTTGTGAGAGTGAAAGTTGTGAAAAATTTTGTGAAGAATGTGGAATTTGTGTCGTGAAGAGTGTGGATTTTCGAGTAGATTCATCTTATCGTTTTTATCACTTTCTCTTTTTATTAGGATATTTTCAAAATTTGACGTTCTTTAATTCTCTTTTAACTTTGAATTTTAATTTCATTTATCATCAGACTTTCTTTGGATCATTCTTTGTTTGTTATAATTTAAGACCACAAGACAATTTAAAAACACATGCTGAAATCCAAAATAAACTTTGTTGATTCTGCTTTGAACATGTAGTACAACTGATCATATACTGAAATGTATCCAAAACATTAGAAGAACATTTTGTGTGTAAACTAGAATTTCATATTGCATATGTTGTCTGCTCTGACACAACATAAAAGTAGAGAGAAAAAAAATCTACCTATCTTCTGAGATTATTTCGTGACCAAGCTAACCTTCCAAGTCATAATCTGGAACTAAAGTCCCCTTGCGTATACTTAGAGGCATAGTTATCTAATTGCTCGAGTGGATGTAGTCCATCTAAGTCCAACTCATTTTGATATCCATATGACACCTTGCTATCATCCATCCTTCGGAGAGTAATTGAAGCTCTTCTGCGTGGAACTCCTGAGATGCATTGCTTCGTCAGATCAGCTCCATTTCATTTTAAAACTAACACTGATCCCACCTGCCAAAGAATCTCTACAAGCCCTCAAAATTCCCTGGAGCCAACAATCGTATCTCTTTCAAAAATAGAATGTCGCTCTTGTTCATGAATGAAACTATACAAAAGGGCCTGATGAAGTCATGATCATCAATGTGGGGGAGGAATGCAGTCTCCTTATTCATAAATATTGATGATGCAACTGTTTGGAATACAATATGTTGATAATATATCATTCCACATTTTTCTTAATCATTCTCTTTATCATGGATGACATAGGATCCACCTCATCATTTCTCAAACTCCCCAGGGGTTCTCTTACCTGTCCTTTGCAAAATTGTAATAATAACCACACTGGATGGTTATCTTGCCCTTTCCTCGCATACACTTTTTCGGCTCTGAATATGTTTTTTTCTTTAATAATCTGGTTCAATCTCTATCCACTAAATTGAACACACAGTCAAGAATCTTCTTCTCATCATTTTCTGAAATACCTTGATGTGTAACTCAAGTCCTTCCAGGATATTCACAAAATTTCCTTAGATTTCCACATAATACTTGAATTCTTGTTTCTGAACCCTGTGTAACATATCCAACTCATACCTGGGAATCTTCTGCAAGTGTTGGGGTTGTTCCTTTTACTCATCTTTTGAAACAATCTATGGCTATCATGGATCTACAAATTGTGGTATTTATGGCTTGACATTTGGATGTTCCACAATTCTGAACATCATGGAGGTGGTTGTATATTCCTCAAAAGTCTCATAACTCTCTAGGTGGAGAATGTTACTCTAGGAAATCTAAGAATGCTCCTGCTGATGATGTTTGCCTCAATATCTCTACGTTGCATGTCAGACATCTACACAAAGTTCTTTGGGGATCTCCAAAGGTGTAGGCTCTACGGAGACCTCTGGCTCATCCTCTGTAACTGGGGGACTAGTAGAAGTCTCTCTCAAAGTCTAGTCATGAACTTCTTCCTCATGAATTAGAGTGAACTCCTTAGTTTCCACTCTGGCAGGTCTTCTCTCTTGTCCATCCAAGGCCTGGTGTTTATGGCGATTAGCTTTTCTATGTTGTGTCCGTCTTAATGGAGCATCTGGGACTCTATCTAAAGTAGCACCGACCAAGTCCTCTATCGGTGTCATAATCATGGACTGTAGATGACTGACCCTTTTCATCGGGTCTTGTGTATCTAAAACTTTTTCTGACCTCTTCCTCTTCAGTGATGAGTCTTCTTTAGTGTTGATTATCAGTAACAATTGTAACCCTTCTGTTTCTCTGAGGTTGACTATGCTCATCAGGGGACCTTTGTATGCCACATTTACTTGTCCACAATCTAGGTCAAAATATATAATGACACCCTGTGTCATTTTCTTTTCATCTAGTGCGAGATTCAAGCCATTTTTAAAAGGAAAGACCAGCTTTTGTCCTAACATTTTCCTATCGAAGACAAGAAAACATCAATGTGCTGAAACTTAAACTGAAAAAGAACAATAGCAGTTTATTAGCAAGTGGATTTTAAATTATTCATATGAAAGCATCTTTAATTTTGATTTTGCAAAATTTAAAATTTAAATAGGGAACTTAAACGTGAAAATTTTATTCCATTAAAATTTATCTTAATTTACCAAATTTTATTACAAATTTTCTTTGGACCCAGTCACTGACATTGACCACTTAGTTATTCTAGGAACAATTATTGCTTTCGGAGTTCCTCTTGGATAATGTTAAGTTGTGTAGTATTTCCTTAAATGTTGTCCATTGATCGGCAACATAGGCCTCTCACCTTGGGAATTCACTATCTGGTAAGATCCTCCAGAGTAATAATTCTCTACCACAAACGATCCCTCCCAAGTTGATTCAAACTTTCAACCTATCTTGTGTTGTACAAGAATAAGTCTCCTTAAAACAAGCACGAGGTCACCAACTTTGGATGTCATCGGGCAGACCAGCATGTCATGGGCTTGGATCATCTTTGTCTAGTAAAGTTCCAAATTTTGTTGATCTATTAATCGCTTCCCTTTGAGATTCTCCAATTCTTGAAGTTTGAGCTTGGTGTTTTAGTTTGATGTAATCTTATTAGCGATGGAAATTATGAGAGAAGGTAGTTGAACATATAAAAAATGTACTATCTTGGGCCCGTACATAAGCGTGTATGGTGTAGACTACATAGGAGTTTTGAACGTTGTCGTGTAGGCCCACAAAGTCTTTAACAATTTCTTGTGCCATCCTCTTTTATTATCATGCAGTGTTTTCCATAAAATTTGCACGAGTGTCTTATTAAAAGCTTAGGCTAGGTCGTTCGCCCTGGGGTAGTAGATTGTAAGATACCTTCAATCTATCCCATGTCGTTTGACGAAGTTGTTAATCTTGGTACTCTTAAAGGCTGACCCATTATCTGAAATTATTCTGCGCAACACACCAAAATGATAAAACATCTAATTTCTAAAAAACCTGAAGAACATGTTACACTATAACTTCTCGCAATGGCATCGCTTCTACCCACTTAGAAAAGTAATTCACATCCGTGGGAAAAAAAATTATGTCCTTGACCGCAAATTTATATATGGACGTAATAAATAATCAATAATTGTAAAGTCACACTTATCAACACAAGTATACGTATCGCTCAAGTAATATAGGGCTCTAATGGATTATTAGATATCGATCCCACAGAGAGTGGTTTAGAACTACGAACTAAGATTTTAGAAAAAGCAATACTTTAATTACAACAACAAAGTTCAATTTGCTTATCTGTCACTAATAGGCAATAGAAATAAACATGTACTTTTAATAACTATTAAAAAACTAATGATACCAATGAAGGTTTAAATGTGATATTCAATATATAAGAAAGCATCCTTCTCTTTGTCAAGAAATTTTAGTGAATGGATAACGTGAATTAGTTCGAATTTTTTTGTGCCAAATAGGAGCATACATATTCTTTACCCTTTGGTCCAGACATAAAGAACATTGACTAATCCTACGCTTGTTTGCTGAATCTACAGCTAGGCTGGGAGGATACCGGCTCTCACTTCGGAGCTCCCACGTTCCCCTTGCCTAAGGGCTAACATCTACACTTCAACACCCAAACGATAGGACCAAATTGGGGATTTTAGTCTGTCACTCTAAAATCTCCAATTCTACGCTCGATAATATTATTTCCCTATTTATTTGCACCCAACTTCCAACGGCTTTGGCCTCCCTAAATCTTGGATGTAATATTCACTTTAGTTGTAAAACTCAACATATTTTAACAAATCAATTGGCTAGATTGAAAGTAAATTAAGATCGAAGTGAAAAGATCATCACAATTTCTTAAACATTTTCATGGTTTAACCAATTCAAATCACCATTTCACAAATCTCAAGATAAGGAGAAAGAAAGAGAAAACTACTCAGATCTCATAGGGAAAACACAACAAAACTCAGAATTCATATATAAAATCAAAGTCATACAAACTACAACAAGTAAATAACTTATCTCTAATTTCTCTCCAAGAACACTACTCGAAGTTCCTCTGAATCTCTTTCTTTCTTTACATAACACAAAATTCCTCTTCGAAGTAGCAAGGAGGAAGAAATCTCTCACTTTCCCTCCACTCTTACAATCTCTCGAAGAATTCCTCAAAATTTTTGAAACTTTACTAAATTCTCTATACACTAATGGAACCTCTCTAACCTTCAGGACCTTTCTAACATCCAGGACCTCTCTAATTTTTGGCTAAAATTTTCTTTTAAAGTTGTGGACGAGCTTTCCCAAGAGTTGCCTAAGCATCCCTTCAAAATTTGGCCTTACCCAAAGCCTGGTTGGGCATAACCGCCGGTCGGCGGCCTTGAGGGCAACGTCGGTGGACCTTCATAATGAATTAATTCTGGAGTCTCGGGAAAATCTTGTCGTCGGTAGGGTCGATGGCGTCGTTGGCGCCCTAGTTCAATTCTGCACACTTTAGTCCTTTTCGCTCCAAATTCGCACCTTTTTGCATCTTTTTGCTCCAATAACCCTAATTCATCATTTCTGCAACAAAACATCAAAAATACCTTTCTTTAAAGTGCAATATCATAAAAATAGTATAAATAGGTATGAAAATCGCAATATATTTTTCTTTGGTCAAAATCCCCCAAACTTAACTATTACTTGTCCTCAAGTAATTTTAGTACTATATAAAAGTTATGATCTACTGTAGTAAAGTTTTAATTCATAAATACTATAAGTTTGATTTAAATAAATATCATAGTGAGATTTTCAGAGAAAAATCAAGTAATTGAATTAACTCTGTAGCCACAAGATTATTTAGTCATCAAGTTTAAGAGTTCTAGTCTTCTATTCTTTTCTAGAATGACTGTATATTGCAACATTAATTCAATTAGAATATTCAAAAGATAGGAACTTCATGAGAACTGTACTAGTAAAAGATATATTCCATAAATATAAGTTCACGAATGTATTTAGGTTTTCCCTTTAGGTAGTTCCGGTGAAGCCATATTTTTAATTAGGCATATCCTCAAGTTTCTCTTCACTTCCATAATTTTTTTTTCTTTTCTCTCTCTTTTTTTATTTGGATTGCTTTCAATCTTATATATTTTTCTTTTCTTTTCAGGGATTGTTTTCAATCCTTTCTTTTTTCCTTTTTCAAGTGAGGATTACTATGTCTGGATAGTCTTTAATGATTTTGAACTTCACTTTTCTTTCCCTAAATTTGAAACTCAAAGCATTCCTTTACCTTATAAGTATTTCATAGCCTTTACATCATTGAGCCACAATCTTTTCTTCTCAAATGAATTTCCAGATTCTTAATAATTCAAGATATAGTTTCCTTTACTTTAAACAGTTAACTATAATCTTATTCTGTTATACTAAAATATCTTAAGTTACAAAATTAATTTTCATTACAAAAATATTTCTTTAAATCTACTTTAATATTTAAATAGTTACAAAAATATAGTTACCTAAATTAAATTTACTACATAAAATCATATAAATAATTTTTGAAAATATTGAAATAGAGGACATCTAATAGTCAATCTTTTTCTTCCCTCCCCCAAACTTATATTTTTAAATATGAAATAATACAGGTGGAAAGAAAAAACTATAAATATAAATCATACCTCAGTATTGTAGGCATTTTCATCATTCTGAAATTTTTGCAGACCTTCTCAAATTTTTACTTCACCTGGTCTGTAATATTAGGAGTTTTCTACACATATATATCATTAGAGGAATTTCTAGGAAATTTTGAAATAAGTATAAAACTAAAATATTAAACAAGCAAAACATTTCCTAATATACACACAATACTAAACAATACAATTAAAACTAAAATGCAAAAAAAAATCACATTACATTACAATACACAATACTACTCAATATCTATTAAACTATACATGCAAATTTAACTACCACATTAACTTTATAAAAAAAATAAAAATCATCTAAGTACAACGAAATAATAAAAATGAAAGTCCAAATACATAAACATCCATTTCTATTACAAAAAGATTACAGAAATAAAAGTACAAATATAAGTACATCAATTCATTCAGATATCAAAATCCCAAGCTATATCTTCATCGCCTTGATAAGCAGTGGATCGGGATGATAATAAGTATGTCGGGGGCACTCAGGGAAAGTAACATCAGGCTCACCTCTGTAGTGTCGGGCCTGAGCTTCATAATAAGCTACCTCAAAATTTGAATGCCTCTGAAGGTACTCACTATCGTAATTGTGTCGACGTTCTAAACCTCCAATCCTTTCATTTATCAATTCTATGTTTTTCTGCTGTAAGGTCAACTCATTCATTAAATCAGAGAGGGTAGGAGAACTAGATGGTGGAAGGTCATAATTTGTAGAGAGGACATCTCTACTAGTAGAATGTTCTTGACTTCTACTCTTAGTTCTCCATTTCTCATGGGATTCATATGTCTTTAAATTAGCTTTACTAATGGGTTTCATAGGGTAAACGCATTTCTCATCTCCAATCTTCACTCCAAAAATTTTGCAAATTGTATAAATAAGTCCAGGATGTCCTAGACCTCCACTTGTCTCACTCCTCGCCATAGTCAATATATTCTTAAGAATTATTCTCCCCACATTTATAGTTCTACTATTCTGAATACATAAATTCAGAATACCTCTATCTCTTGTTACCTCACTATGGTGATAAGTTGGTAACAAAGTAGAGGAAATGAAATAGTGCCACGGCTTAGAGGTGGCATTCAGCATAGAAGCAGAAAAATTTACCCGTTCTCGCTGCTTTATCTTCCATGTTCCTTTCCCATCAGTGAAAAAGTTGATCAAATCATTCAGGGGGCCTTCCATCGTACTGAAGGATTCATACTGGCAACTATAAGAGTCTGGGACTTCATAAAAAGTGTTGATGCCAGCGGCAGTAAACTCAAACAGGAAATTCAAGCACTTGAATGATTCCGTCATCAGAATAAATTACATTGGCGTAGAACTCCTTCACAATATTTGCATCAGCTTTATTGGTGGTGTAACAAAAGTTTTCCCACCTCCGCTCGGCAATAACTCGTTCGATTTCTCCTCCCGAACTTTCAAAAACTCGATCTTGTATACACTTCTTTCCTTTAAATATGGAAGTAAATTTAGTTTTAGCCATCGCATTGACAAAGAGAGACTTGTCAAACTCAACTCTTCTCTTTTGACGTGGAGCCATTTCAATCTAATCAAATTATAGAAAAATTTCAAAAATTACTTCAAATATGAAAATCATGGCTTCCAATATTATTTCTAAGAGTTCAACATTAAGATCCAATAATTTCTTCCCAAATTTTCTTCACATTCTCAAATTTTTTGGATCTCCTCAATGTGGAAGAAATCTATGGTAAAAATCAAATAATTTTAGTTTGGAGTGAAGCTCTTACTTAGAGATGATCAAATCCGGTATCAAAAGGCCTTAAAATCGCCTCTCAATCCAAGATCTTTCAAGCCCTAGGTTGAAAATGGCGTTTTTAGGAGGAAGGGGATGATGAATAGTGGCAGTTGACTGATCAAAATCACGGATAAAGGTGTATTTTTGTGAGCTCGCCGTCGGAGGGGTCGATGGCACCGTCGGTGCGCTCTATTGGAATTAAAATCCTAAGTCTCGGGAAATTTTGTCGTTGGCGGAGTCGAGGGCGCTGTCGGCGGGCTCTATTGATTTTGTCCAAATTTCGGATTTTCATGATTTCGATCAATTTCAAGCCTAAACGACATTTGTTTAATCATTATAGACATAATTTTAAGTGACTAAATGATGTACTTAGCACATTTAAACTTTCACAACACAAAACATCACATTTATATATAAATTCCATGGGGTACAATATATGTTACATAACACACCTAAGTTTGGTATTTTCTCAACCTCAATACATTAATTTAGCGTCACAATCCAAGCCTCAACACTCAAAATGCTAAAAACAAAATATCCTATGCTTAGTCTCAACTATACAAAGATCTAAAAACATCATTCTAAAGCAAAGCAAATACAAAGTTCAAATCAAAATACATTGATAGACAGACAGGTAATAATATAAATCTACTAATCTTCAAACTCGATACTAGATTCTCCTCTGAGATCACCCATTGATTGCACATGAACGAAGAGGTTGTAGAATGGTTGGAATGGAAACTCTTCAGTGGAATTTTCTTCTATTAACTTCATCCTCCTCAGCATTCGTATCAAACTATCTTCTAAATGTCAAGAGTGCTCAAAATGTTCCTTCATCCTCTAGTCTAGATGATCGAAGAAATCAGAGATATTATTAATCACATTCATGACATTTTGTATCTCCTTTTCCAATTTCTTGATTCAGCGTAGGATCACCAGAGACTTGTCAGGAATTAAGGGTTGAACTAGTAGTGAATTTTGAGATGATTGATCTACTATAATGGCCATGTCATTTTCATCTTCAAAAGATGGGAATCTCTCAGTTTGATCCAAAGGCTTCCAAGGTAGCAGTACCTATTCCTAATTTTCATAGGACACTTGGAACTGACTGCAAAGTGGGAAAATTGTGGAGGGGTGTCCAAGCCCAAAAGTTGATCCATGAACGATCAGGCCCAAAACTGACTTCACAATTATTGATCCAATGTCGATCGACAATCCTCTTTGGATGCAGTAATTCAAAATGACATTTTCCTTAGAAACTTTACCGATCTTCATTGTCGGTAACAGTTTTGCAGCAATGAAAAAGTGTCAATGTTTCGAAAAGGGATTTAGGAGTGTCGCAGAAAAACTAACATACCTATTTTCTCTTGTTTCCCAATCGTCTATTTTGTCCGTTAGGTAAATTTCTTTCATTTGGTTTCTCCTTGGGAAGAAATTAAAATATTGGCAGACAGGAACATTTTTTATCATGTATAATTCATTGATTCGTGCAGGAGTGAAAGTGATCCATCTTCCTTGCATATAAACAACTCCTTGGTTGATTCCGTGTAAATTTGCATAGAATTCTTTTACCACAGGAACCACCACGGTCGTGGTAGTGTAGCACAGAACTTCCCATCTTTGCCGTACTATCGTTTCTTCAATATGTGTTCTGGGATTATTCAATCTTCGATATATGAATCCTCTTTCCTTGATCAATCTTTTCTTTTGTCAGTAACTTGTTGAAGATTCGTTGTGCTTCCACAATAATAAACTTTAGCTGATTGAAACTTGCATTTTAGGATTATCAAGGGAATTGGATGCCATATGAATGAAATTGGTGGAGTTTCACTTCATTTTTAGAGGGAAAATATGAACTAAGAATCAAAATTTTGAGTTTAAAAATATCATTCCCGCCCAAAAATAGACATTTGAAACCCCAAGTAACTGTCACCTTGTCGGTCTCACCGTCGGTGGGGTCAAGGGCGCAGTCGGCCAGCCTTTGTATTAATTTTGCCTAGACTCTCAGGAAAAACCTGCCATCAGCAATTTTTTCACAGTTTCGCTCTGGTCCGAATGCGTTCCAATTTTTTCTCTGTGGATCCAATTTTTGAGATGTTTCAATGGTAAATAAGAGTAGTATAGCTTAATACTACCACATACTAATGATAATTTCAAATAAAAATTACTATAATCACGATAAAAGTAAAGATAAATATGGGTTTCCTCTCATAAAATGCTTAGTTTAACGTCATCAGCCCGACCTTTTCAGGTGTTATTCAGGTTGACTGATCATTAAAACCTCTTTAAAATTTGTTCTTCTACCCTCATAATATATTTTTAATCTGTGTCCATTTACTTTAAATCTATTTCTCATCTTCTGATCTTCAATTTCAACTGCTACATAAGTATAAACTTGAGTCACAGTAAAGGGTCCTAACCAACGAGACTTCAATTTCCCAGGAAATAACTTCAGCCTAGGTTGTAAAGTAAAACTTCTTGTCTTGGTTCAAAGTTCTTCTGGTTAATCTTCTGATCATGCCATAACTTTAATTTTTCCTTATAAATTCTTTCATTATCATAAGACTCATTTCTTAATTCTTCCAATTCATTTAGTTGTAACAATCTCTTCTTACCAGCATCTTTCAAATTAAAATTGAATTCTTTAATTGCTCAATATGTTGTATGCTCCAATTCTACTGGTAAGTGACAAGCCTTTCCAAAAATTAATCGGTAATGAGTCATTCCAATAGGAGTTTTATAAGCAGTCCTGTAAGCCCATAATGCGGTATCCAGTCTAGTGGACCAATCTATTCTATTAGGGTTTACAGTCTTTTCAAGTATTTGTTTAATCTCTCTATTAGAAACTTCTGCTAACTCACTGGTTTGAGGATGATAGGCAGTAGAGATTATATGAATAATATTAAATTTTTTTGCCAATCTCTAAATATATTTATTTCTAAAATGGGATCCTCCGTCAGTGATAATCATTCTAGGCATTCCATATCTAGTGAAAATATTTTTCATTAAAAATCTTGAAACACTTTTAGCATCACAACGAGGTAAAGCTTGTGCTTCAATCCACTTAGAAAAGTAGTACACTGCAATTAATACATATAAGTTCCGAAATGAAGGAAGAAATGGTCCCATAAAAGCTAATCCCCAAATGTCAAAGATCTCAACTTCTAACATGACATTTAGAGGCATTTCATTTCTTCTAGATATATTGCCTACTCATTGACATCGATCACAAGTTTTTATGTATCTATAAACATCTCTAAAGATAGTAGGCCAACAAAATCCAGCTTGTAAAATTTTATAAGCAGTTTTATCTATCCGAAAATATCCTCCAAATTCAGAACCATGACATTTCTGAATGATTAGCTCAGTTTCTTCATAAGGAATACATCTTTTCATAATCAGATCCTTACATTGTTTATAAAAATAAGGCTCATCCCAAAAATATGCTTTTGCATCATGAATGAATTTCCTTTGTTGTTGCAATGTCAACACAGCTGATAAAATATCACTTACATTATAGTTAACAATATTAGCATACCATGGTATTTTCCACTCATTAATATTATAAAGTTGTTCATCAGGGAAACTGTTTGTAATTTTGTTGTCAGTGTCAGATAATTCTTGGTTTTCTAATCTTTAAAAATGATAAGCAATTTAATTATCAGTTCTCTTTCTATCAATAACCACAAGATCAAATTTTTACATCAAAAGTATCCATCTAATCAACATTGGTTTGGCATCCTTCTTTTGCATCAGATATTTAATCGCAGAGTGATCAGTATGCACAACACATTTAGCTCCAATTAATAAGATCTGAATTTATCAAAAGCATACACAATGGCTAGTAACTATTTTGAGTAACAGTATAGTTAATTTGTGCATCATTAAGAGTTTTACTAGCGTAGTATATAACCTTAAAAATATTTTCATAGCTTTGTCCAAGGACAGCTCCTATAACATAATCACTAGCATTACACATCAGTTTAAATGGTTTCTCCCAGTTAGGTGAAACTATAATAGGGGCTGTAATTAATTTTTCCTTTAATAACTCAAAGACATTTAAATAGCTTTCAGTAAATTCAAATTTCTTATCCTTTTCTAAAAGTTGACATATAGGTTTGGTAA
>NEWO01000060.1:281251-337545 GCA_003013225.1 Phalaenopsis aphrodite | reverse complement strand
AAATCTCCAATTCTATGCCTGATAATATTATTTCCCTATTTATTTGCACCCAACTTTCAAGGGCTTTAACCTCCCTGAATCTTGGATGTAATATTCACTTTACTTGTAAAACTCAACATATTTTAACAAATCAATTGGCCAGATTTAAAGTAAATTAAGATTGAAGTGAAAAGATCATCACAATTTCTTAAACATTTTCATGACTTAACCAATTCAAATCACCATTTCACAAATCTCGAGATAAGGAGAAAGACAGAGAAAAATACTCAGATCTCATGGGGAAAACACAAAAAAACTTGGAATTCATATATAAAATCATTCATACAAACTACAACAAGTAAATAACTCATCTCTAATTTCTCCCCATGAATACTCCTTGAAGTTCCTCTGAATCTCTTCCTTTCTTTACAACACACATAATTCCTCTTTGAAGTAGCAAGGATGAAAAAATCTCTCACTTTCCCTCCACTCTTACAATCTCTCGAAGAATTCCTCACAATTTTTGAGACTCTAGTAAATTCTCTATACACTAATGGAACCTCTCTAACCTTCAGGACCTTTCTGACATCTAGGAACTCTCTAATTTTAGGCCAAAATCTTCTTTTAAAGTTGTGGATGAGCTTTCCCAAGAGTTTCCTAAGCATCCCTTCAAAATTTGGCCTTATCCAAAGCCTGATTGGGCATAATCGCCAACCTCGCCGTTGGTAGCCTCGAGGGCGTTGTCGGTGGACCTTCATAATGAATTAATTTTGGAGTCTCGGGAAAATCTCTCCGTCAGTGGGGTCGATCGCGCCGTCGGTGCCCTACTTCAATTCTGCACATTTTAGTCCTTTTTTGCTCCAAATTTGCTCCATTTTGCTCCACTGACCCTAATTCATCATTCCTGCAACAAAACATCAAAAATACATTTCTTTAAAGTGCAATATCATCAAAAATAGTATAAAATATGTATGAAAATCTCAACATATTTTCCTTTGGTTAGTCCTTTAGAACATGGAGGGTCTATAAGTCCTACTATAATCATGTCACAACATTCGAATGACAACGACGCAACTGTCAGATGTAGCGCATTTGGAGGTTGGTGCATGAACACTCCATGCACTTGGCACTGATGACACTTCTTAGCTATTTCCATACAGTCTATCATCATTTTTGGTCAGTTGTATTTGAGCCAGTTGATCTTAATCTTCATCTTCTACTCTAACTAGTGAGCACCACACAATCTGGCGTGTACCTCTTTGACAATATTTTGTGTTTCTGCTCTACTTAGACATCTCAGCCACATCTGATTGAAGGATCTTGTACAGAGGACATTGTCTATCAAAGCATATGATAGAGCTCTTTTCATTATCTGTTGTGTTACTAACTTGTTTCCTAGTATCTTTCCCATTTGTAAATATTCTATTAAAGGCTTGCACCAATTTTTGGTATCGTTAGTTATCATAGCTATTATCTCTTCTTTTCCAAGTTTTTGTAGTCTGTCAAGCTCAATCTATGATAGAACTTGATGTCCTTGTACCACAATATCAATGGAATCCTTTAGTGGACACACCAATTCCTTAACAAGCTTGGCTAAAGCATCCACATGGCCATTGTCTCCCCGAGGAATCCTGTATAGCATCACACTAGTAATCGGTTCCAACAACTTCATCGTGTATTGGTGATATTTGGCTAGTCCCAGCTTAAGAATCTTGTACTATCTGGCAACTTCCTAGATGATAAGTTTTGAGTCACCATAGATGGCAATGTCTGTTTTGTCTATTGGTATTGTCAATTCTAGTCTTGTGATCAAAACTTCATAATCTGCCTCATTGTTGGTGCACAGGTCTATTAGGTGACACAATAATCTCAATATTTCCTAATACAATGTAACAAAAATCAGACAAATCACTGCTTTACCTGGTATAACTGTTTGTGATCCTTTGTCTTTTCTGGCCGACGAAGCTCCATCAAAGTACATTTCCCAACATATGACAGATGACAGTTTCACATGTAGTATTTGTTCATTTAGCAGGTTGCCATTGAGAGGGGACCCAGCTGTTAGTGAGTGTGTTGTAAGGAAATTCGCTAAAATTTGTCCTTGATAGCGTGAAGAGGTACAAAAGTTATATTGAATTGCTATAAGATCATTAAACATCTCGCTAAGCATCCGGAAAGTGTTGTTCAAGTCATCAAATATTGCAACAGATTAACTTTTGAAATGAGGATAACCTTATAAGAAAGCATGTAATGTTTAAGCTTCTAAGCAGCAAAAATTAAAGCTAGACAATTCTTCTCAATAGGAGGATACTTTACCTGCACCAGTATTAGACGTCAACTCAAGTAGTAGAGTGCATTTTCCTTACCCTCATCATTTGACCTGGGCTAACAGGGCTCCAAGAGAGTCATCTAATATCGTGATATAAAGTATCAAAGTTTTTCCTGGGATAGAGACTGTCAAAACAGAAGGTGATGTTAAGTATTTCTTAATTTCCCCAAAATCTCGTTTGCATTGCACTCCCTAAGAAAATGTAACATTCTTTCAGCACAAAGTCAAAAAAGACTGACACCTTCCTGATATATTAGATGTAAAGTGTCTTAGGTATATTAATTTACCTTAAAAGGATCATAGTTTCTTTAAGGCTATGGGAGGTGGCATTTCTAAGATAGCTTTAATCTTCTCTGGGTCGATCTCGATTCCCTAATGATGGACAATGAATCTTAGAAATTTCCTGGAGGTAACACCGAAGGTGCATTTTAAGGGGCTCATCTTAAGATTATACTGTCGTATTCAATTAAACATGATCCTTAAATCATACAGGTGGTCTTTTCATTGTTTGCTTTTGATGACCAAGTCATCCATGTAGCACTCCATTTGATTGTGGATGAGACTACACAAATCGTCATAGTGGATCCCTGACCTGGTTGTGGATGAGGCCACAAAAATCTTCATCATGGATCCCTGGTAAGTTGCTCTGACATTCTTTAACCTAAACGACATTACTGTGTAGTAGAAGATTATGATCGGTGCTATGAAGGCTATTAGTGTTGCATCTTTTGGAGTCATCTTAATCTGATTTTACCTTAACGATCGATGCATGACAGAGAAAATATTGTGTGTTGATGCAATGTCCACCATTAAATCTGGTATTGTTAATGAGAACTCATCCTTTGGACATGCTTTATTAAAGTCCCTGAAGTCGACACACACTTGAATTTGTCCATTTTTCTTCTTAATTGGCACAACATTGTCTAACAATGTGGGGTACTATTTTTCTCTCTTAAAGTTAGCATCTATTAATTTCTTCACCTCGACAATGACTTTTTGTTCTATTTCGAGCCATATTCTTCTGAGAGCTTGTTTCACTTGAGTCATACTCTTGTCCACTCTAAGCTTGTGAACCGCAACTTCTGAAGATAATCCTGACATTTTTTCATTGCTCCAAGCAAAGCAATCCTTGAATTCTAACAGTAACTTGGTCAAATCCATAGAATCTTCCTTGCTGAGTAAAGAACTTATGAAGTTAGGTCGGGGATGCTTCTCAGTCCCGAGATTAACTTCCTTTAATTCATCAACTATTAACTTAATTTCCTCTTCAAACTCTAGCAGAGCATCATCTATCGGAGAATATTCAAAATCATCTTCCACATCGTGGAACTCCTTTTTTCCAATCCGCTAGCAACAACCATGTAAAATTTTGAATCCGAGACCCTATTTCGAGTTGAGAGTTCGACCTTTAACGTTCTATAACTTCTCAAAGAGCTGTAGTTTACATTTGTTTCGAGACATAACCCAGTTGAATTAATTTTGGTACAAATGGATAAAAGTATCTAAATGGTACTTCTATTAATTCATTAGCATCATCCTATTCTAAATTTACATGAGTTTCAGGACTAGAAGGAGGAGAAGCACGGTAAAATTTGAACTTTTTCAAAACGACACCCTGGACTTCCTTGACCTCTAAACTCTTGACCTTATGGGAGTGAATCACAGTTAAGGTCGTGGCATTCACGTAGTTGTCGATTTGATCATACATTGACTGATATTCACTTTGCTCCATATCCTACAAGAAGATCTCGACTGCAAATTCTTTTGATTTATTATCATTGTTTCTTCATCGAACCTAGCTTCGTCAGTGCTTCCTTCCACGTCGATGCTGATGGTCAGCCTCACCCATTCAAAAATCATTTTGGTTCTTCCTTTCTGACATCCCCGACCTTGATCTTGTTCTTATGATCCCTTAGAATCTTCAATCTTATTTAGCACAACTTCTCAGGAAAAGACAGTCTTCTTCGGAGGAACATAATAAGCGGCGTTTTCGTGGATGCCTACTTCATTAATTGAGAACAGTTGTAGATTGATACTCCAAAAATATATGCATTTTTAGATCCATATTTTATACCTATTTTTGATGATATTGCACTTTAATGGAAGGTATTTTGATGTTTTCTTGTAGGTTGTTGATTTTTAGAGCTTAAAGTAAAAAAGAAAGCAAAAAAGGAAGAAATTTGGAGTGAAAATGAAGTTTTTGAAGAAATGCTCAGCGTCGACAGCACCAACGGTGCATAACAAATTAACGCGGAGATTTTTTACTCAATGCCGACGATGTCAGACCAGCGCTGATGGCACCAAAGGTGGTGCAGACCCCATTTCTAAAAGGTTTGATGTATTTGGATGATTTTTTGAAGAGTTTTTGGAGGCACCTCTTGGAGAACCTACCTTGGGCTCTATTTGGGGCCAAATTTCATCAGAAAAATAGCTCCTCTACGTTTTTTACTCATCTACTTTCATTTTTTATACCACATCATTCTATTCCACTTCCATATTGGAGTCAATTAGTGATTTTTCTTTCGTAGTTTAGAGTTTTTGTGGTGAGATTTAGTGTGAAACTTTCTGTAAGAGTGTTGGAGAAGGAGAAAAGTGAGAGATATCTTCTTCCTGCATTTCTAAGGAAAGACTATAAAGGATTTGCTTTGAGAAAGAGTTTTCAGATAAGTATTGTTTGTTTATCAGTGTTGTATAAACTTTCTTTTATATATGAAATTTGTGTTTTGTTATTTCTTTCTCATGAAGTCTGAGTAGTTCCATCTATCTTTCTTCATACTCTTAGAAATGGTGAAATTAATAGATAATATGAATGTGCCAATATTAAATTGTGAAATAAATTGTGATAATTTTTCAACTCCGAACTTAATTTACATTTTGATCTGGCCAATTGAATTGTTAAAATGTGATGTGAAACATATGATCCAGGAAATGGAGTATGAGTTTTATAACAGAGTAAGGATCACATTTGATTCCATGAAGGAGAACATCGTTTATGGAATTAAGTGCAAATAAATAGGAAAATATTCTTTGTTGGGTGTAGAATTGGAGAACCTTTAGGTAGACAGACTAAAATCTTCAGTACAGTCTTAATGTTTAAAAACTGAAGCGAGAGCTAGCCTTCAGGTGAAGGGAAGTGGGAGCTCTAGAGTGGGAACCGGTATCCTCCTAGCCTAGCCACTGATTTAGGGACTAAACACTGAGATTAGCCAATTATTTTCTGTGCACTGTATTAGGGTAGAGAATTAAAATTGCTCCTATTTAGCACAATACATATTATGAACATTTATCTCATCTCGTTTTACCATAACCTCATTGTAGTGGGAAGGATGTTTTTTCACACAAGAATCTCTGTTACATAAACATAGTTAATATATTAGTATTTACTGTTTTCAATTTTGCATATTTGATTTAATAATAGGTTAAAATTTTAATTTTGATTACATCTCAACAATTAAAATTAGTGACAGTGATTTCAATTGACTTTTAGTGAATTTCCTAGCAAATTTTTCATTTCCAATATAAACCTTCCCCGTAGGATCGATATTTGGGGCTTAAATAGAAAGTTCATTATTAATTGATAACAATACGTATACTTGCATAGAATCTGAATATTAGTTGATTATATTTGCAACAAAAAGTTGGATCAAGTTTTTGGAGCTGTTGTCGGGGAAGGTAATGGTTGAATTAAATAGTTTCGATAAATTAGGAAATTTAGATATAATATAAATACCCCTAATTAATTATTATTATTAAAAAAAATTAGAAATAAAAAATCTAAAAAGAAATTTTTTTATTAGAGTGTTTTACTTTGCTTGCTTTATTTGTTCATGCGAAATATTGAATTTGAAGGTTTAGTATCTTACAATTCAGAATTAGAACGTACTATTAGAAAAATTCAAATACAACAAAGAGAAATTAAAAATTTACTAGAAATGGTGAATAACTTAGATAATCCAATAAATGAAAATCGACAAAGAACTTTAAAAGATTATGCGAATTCGACAGTAGATGAACTTCACTTGACTATTCAAAATCTTGATGTTGCTGCTAATTCATTCGAGCTTAAACCTGCTATTATCCAAATGGTACAAAATAATCAGTTTGGAGGATCACCTACTGAAGATCCTAACTTACATCTTGATAGTTTTCTTGAAATTTGTGCTACATTTAAATATGATGGAGTGTCTAACGATGTTGTTAGGCTTAGACTTTTCCTTTTTCATTAAGGGATAAAGCCAAGGCTTGGTTAAATTCATTAACAGCTGGGTCTATTAGAACTTGGGGAGAACTATCACATAAATTCTTGGCTAAATATTTTCCACCCTCGAAAACTGCTATGCTTAGAAATGATATTACATCTTTTTGTCAGTTTGATGGGGAATCAATATATGAAGCCTGAGAATGATTTAAAGATCTTCTTAGGAAATGTCCACATCATGCTTTACCAGATTGGTTAATAATTCAAACATTTTACAATGGATTAGTAGGATCACTAAGATCTATTATAGATGCTGTGGCGGGTGGTTCATTAATGTCAAAACCTTTTGATGAAGCATATTCTTTAATTGAAGAAATGACTACTAATAATTTTCAATGGCCATCTGAAAGGGTAAATTTTAAGAGAGTAGCTAGTATTCATGATTCTGATGCAATTTCTATTTTGGCATCTCAAATTGATGCTATTTCTAAAAAGATTGATTAAATAGGAACGAGTTATTCTCAAGTACCCCCAGTATTAGAGGATAATTCACTAGGACAGATTATTGATACTCAATTATCTTATGAAACTTTAAACACTATAAATAATTGAAATAACAATCCCTATTCTAATTATTTTAACCCTGGTTGGAAAATCAATCTAACTTTAGTTGGAATAATAATAATAATTCAGTGAATCCATCTGGAAATCTGAACAATAAAAAAAATCCTAACTTTTGATCTTATTATCCTCCGGGATTTAATTCCAACCCTAACCCACAAGTTAAGAAAAAGAAGTTGACGATGGAAGAAGTAATGTTGAATATGAGAAATCAATTACAGAATCAAGGGGCTGCTATTAGAAGTATTAAAAATCAATTAGAACATATTGCTACTGCACGTAGTAATAGACCTTCTGGAATTCTTCAAAGTACTGTGGAAGTTAATCCAAAAGATCAAAATAAATAGAAAATTAAAGCTTTTCAATTACGAAGTGGAAAAAAAGTTGAAAAAAGAATCCAAAGAGAAACTGAACTTGATGAAGAAAAGGAAAAAATGGAAAATGATCAACAGGAAAATAAACAAACACAAAGCCCTGTAGAAAAACCATTACCTTCATTTTCTCAAAGACTGAAACAGAAGAATAAAGAGAAACAATTTACAAAATTTTTGGAAATCTTTAAGAAGTTAAAGATAAATATTCCTTTATTGAAGATTTGGAATGAATGCCAAGATATGTTAAGTTTATGAAGGATGTATTAAACAAGAAAAGGAAGTTTACAGTTCATGAGGTCGTTGCACTTAGTGAAGAATGTAGTGTTATTATTCAGAAAAAGCTTCTTGAAAAATTAAAAGATCCTGGTAGTTTTACTATACCTTATTTAATTGGAGAAAAGTTTTGCTGAAAAAACTTTATGTGATTTAGGAGCGAGTATCAATCTTATGCCTTTATCAATTTTTAAACATTTAGATTTGGGAGAAATTTCTCCTACTACTGTAACTCTTCAGTTAGTTGATTCATCAATAACTTTTCCAAAAGGAGTTATAGAAGATGTGCTAGTAAAAGTGGAAAAAATTATTTTTCCTATAGAATTTATAGTATTGGGTATGGAGGAAGATAAAGAGATTCCCATTATTTTAGGGAGACCATTTCTCGCAACAGGGAGAGTTGTAATAGATGTGCAAAAAGGAGAATTAATGATAAGAGTTAATGATCAAGAAGTGAAATTTAATATAGTAAAAGATATGAAATATCCTGCAATAGAAAAAGATAATGAATGTTTCAGGATGGAAGTAACTGATTATCTAAGTAATGAGCAGTCTAAGAATGAATTCGAAGATAAATTAAAGCAAGGAGAAATTTTTTATACTGAAAATGAAGTAAAATAAGAAGATTTAGATTATATTCAAGGCAAATTTGAAGCATTAAACTTGTTGAAAAATGATAGTAAAAATTTTATTCCTTCAAGTATTATACAACCTAAATTTAAATTAAAGATATTACCTGCACATTTAAAATATGTATTTTTAGGAGAGTCATCTACATTGTCTGTTATTATATCTTCTGAGTTAACTGAAATTTGGGAACAAAAATTGATAGAGATGTTGAAAAAGTATAAAAAGGCTTTTGGATGGACTTTAGCAGTTATTAAAGGAATTAGTCCTTCAATTCGTATGCGCATAATTTTATTAGATGAACAATATGAACCTAAAGCGGATCCTCAGAGAAGATTAAACACAATAATGAAAGAAGTCGTTAAAAAAGAGATTTTAAAGTGGTTAGATGCTGAAATTATATATCCTATTTCAAATAGTGTTTGGGTAAGCCCAATTCAATGTACCACCTTTAATAGTACCACCTGACTGAGAGAAATCATTTGAAATAATGTGTGATGCTGGTGACTATGCTATTAGGGTTGTATTAGGATAAAGACACAACAAAGTTTCTAAAGTTATATATTATGCTAGTAAAACTCTAAATAATGCCTAAATTAACTATACTACTACTGAAAGAGAGTTATTAGCTATTGTTTATGCTTTTGATAAATTTAGATCTGATTTAACTAGAACTAATGTATAGTGCATACAGATCATTCTGCTATTAAATACTTGATGCAAAAAAAGGATGCTAAACCAAGATTAATTAGATGGATACTTCTATTGCAAGAGTTTGATTTTATCGTGGTAGATAGAAAAGGAATTGAAAATCAAATAGCTGATCATTTGTTTATAATAAAAATAGAAATATTAACTAATTTAGCAAACAAAATTTTAGAAAATTTCTCTAATGAACATTTATATAGTATTGATGAAATGGATGTACCATGATATGTCGATATAGTAAACTATATTGTAAGTGACGTTCTACCACTTGATATCAAGAATCCACAATTAAAGAAAGTTATCTTTGATTCAAAAGACTATTTTTGGGATGACCCATATTTATATAAACAATGTAAAGATTTAATTATTAGAAGAAACTCAATAGGTAATTAAAAGATGTCATGATTCTGAATTTGGAGGATATTTTAGAATAAATAGAACTGCATATAAAATTTTGCAAGCTGGATTTTATTGACCTACTATTTTTAGAGATGTTAATGAATATATTAAAACATGTGATACATGTGAACGAGTAGGAAATATTTTCAGAAGAGATGAAATGCCTCTAAATTACACATTAGAAGTTAAAATTTTTTATGTGTGAGGATTAGAATTTATGGGACCATTTATGCCTTCATTTAGAAATTTATATATATTTCTTGTTGTTGATTATATGTCTAAGTGGATTGAAGTTATTGTTGTGCCTAGATGTGATGCTCAGAGTGTTTCTAAATTTTTAATTAAAAATATTTTTACAAGATATGGAATGCCGAGAATAAGAGAATCAAAAAATTAATCAAGAAATATTATATAATGCATAAATTCTCTACTGTTTATCATCCTTAAACTAGTGGTCTAGCAGAAATATCGAATCGTGAAATTAAACGCATTTTAGAAAAGTCGTAAATTCTTATTAATTGGATTGGTCTACTAAACTAGATACTGCATTATGGGCATACAGAACTGCTTATAAAACTCTTATAGGAATGTCCTCATATAGATTGATTTTTGGAAAAACATGTCATTTACCAGTAGAATTGGAACATAAAGCATTTTTGGCTATTAAAGAATTCAATTTTAATTTAAACGATGCTGGTGAGAAAAGGTTTTGCAACTCAATGAACTTGAGAAGATTAGAAATGAAGCATATGATAATGCAAAAATCTATAAAGAGAAAATGAAAATATGACATGATATGAAGATTGTTAAGAAGAAATTTGAACCTAAACAAGAAGTTCTACTATATAATACAAGATTGAGATTATTTCTAAGAAAACTAAAATCTATATGGTTAGGACCATTTAAAGTGATTAAAGTCTATCATTATGGAACTGTTGTTATTAAAGATCCTAACACTGGAAAGATATTTAAAGTTAATGGGCATCGTTTGAAAGATTATTATGAAGAGCACATACCTCAATTTAAAGAAGTTTTAATATTAATTCAACACAACTAAACAAATGGTATGTTGGGTTGACAACGTTAAACTAAGCGCTTTGTGGGAGGTAACCCATACTTATATTGATATGTATTACTATTTAGTTTGTTAAGTGTCTTATATATTAGTAGATAATAATCCTACGCAATTGCATTTATTATAAATTAAGTTAAAAGTTAGTATTGGATGAAAATTTGGAATCGAATTGAATAAAAAAAATGAAAATCACAATTTTGGCCATGGCACCGACGACGCCTTAAACAACGGACATTAGCACCGGCAGCGCCAATCGGGAGCGCAGACGGCGCCTAGTGCGGTTGGACGGTTTTAGACGACTTTTGGCTGGTTTTGGCGCGATTTCACTTCATAATAACCGTCGGGACGAGTTTAAAAATGCCTAGAAACATCCTTGGATGCCTAGTAACTTCCTATTTTTAGATTCCATGGCTTCCAATTCCATAAATACTTTGAGGTATGGAGTTTTCAACAAAAGAAAGTTTATTAGTTTCGACGTGCAGCGATTATATGATAAATTTATTACTAAGAAGAGATTGATCAAGGAAAGAGAATTTATTAATCATAGAGCGATATATCCTACCAAATCGATTGATAAAATCATTCTTCAAAGGCGTTGGGAAGTTTTGTGTTACACTACATCTGCGGTTGTCGTACCTGTGGTGAAAGAGTTTTATGCAAACTTACATGGAATTACTCAAGGTGTTGTCTTTGTACGAGGTAAGGCTGTATCATTTACTCCTACAAGGATTAATGAATTGTATATGATAGACAACATTCCAATCTGTCATTATACAAATTTCATTCCTGCACGAGATTTGATGCAAGACGTGTATAGTCTTCTGATGGATGAAAGTTATATGTGGAAGATACGAGATGAATGATATGCTAATTTTTCCACTTCATTACTTAATCCAATTTCGAAGCAATGACATTTTTTTATTGCTGCAAAATTACACCATACTGTGAAAATTAGTAGAGTCACCAAAGAATGTGATATTTTAAATTACTGCATTCAAATGAAAAACCCATTGATATAGGGTCTATTAAATTTAAATCTATTATGGGTATCCTTACTAATGGCCCAATTTATGGACTTGGGCATCCATATACCATCTTTTTGATTTGCACTCCAACCCAAGTTCCATATGAAAGTTGGGAAAAGACTTTATTACCTTGGGAGCCCATGAATCCTATAGATGAGAATTATTATGGAAATGGAAATAAAGTATTAGAAGCCATCATATATCACATGCTTCAACTCCATTAATACCACCAACAGTTGGAATTTTGCTTTCTTTGGAAAAGAAATTAAAGAAAATTGAAAGGGAACTTTAGAGTATTATGAATGCAGTAGGAGCTCTTAAATACCTTTTTGATCACATAGATTGGAGAATGAAAGAAAATTTTGATCACACTGAAACTTTTGAAGTAGGATTAGTTCGGATGTTTAAAGAAAATGGGTGGATCGAAGAAAAAATGACAAATCAATTCTCGTTCCAATCCTTCTACAACCTATATATTCATTACCAATCTATGGGAGATATCAGAGGAGGAGAAAGCACTGAAGAAGATGCGTAATAATTGAAGACTTTAAATTCTCTATCTATTTTAGAACATTATATATATTTAGTGTAATTGTGTGGATTTAATTTGGTTTGGTTTGTTTTTTTTTGCTTTAGAATTCTAAACTTTTATTGTGTGTATAGTTTTGTGACAGCGTTTAGTGTTGTGGCTTGATTTTGACACTGATTTATAATTAGTTTGTTTAATCTGTGTGATTTTGTAATTAAAAAATTGTGTTTGTAAAAATTGTACTTTCAGATATAAAAGTTAGTTTGTTGTTGTTTGTGAAAATTCGTGTTGGTGAAATGTTTTGTTTTGTGAATTATTGTTAGATAAAAATTTGTGTTTAAAATACTAAAAATTTGGAGTAAGTCGATATGAAATTGAAAATTAAAAAAAAAATCAAAATATGAAATTTTCTTACCTTCAGCACCGACGGTGCCCTCGACCTGACAACAGATTTTAACCCCTTAAAATTCTTAATTTTTACTGTGGCCACCATTTTTATGCTTAAGTCATCTTTAACCTTTGATTTAGGCGGCTAGGGCTTGATTGTAGAGGCTAAAAGACTTCGGATTTCATCTTTTCTAGGTAAGAGCTACACTTTAAACCAAAATTTTTTTATTTTCACCAAGAATTTATCTCACATTGCATGGATCCAAAATTATGAAAAATTTTTTTGAGAAATTTTTGAGAAAATCCTTTGGTGATGAACTCTTATATAGTGATTTGAAGTTTAAAATGGTTTACATTTTGATTTTTAGAATGTTAGAATTTAATCAGATTTTTAAAATTTTCTAGATTTCTTATAACACCTAAATCGAGCAAAAGGAAAATAGAATATGTCGAACAAAAATTTGTTAGTTTCAAAGAAAGCTTGATTTCATAGTTTGCAAGAAAATAAGAAAGTAATTCAGGACCAAGGTTTTAAAAACTTAGGAGGAGAAGTTAAACGTTTGATTATTGCTTGGCAATGGAAAAACTTCTGCTATTTTACTACTGATGCGATAGCTGGGATTGTAATGGAATTTTATGTCAACCTTCCCGAAGCTTCTGATTATTATGTATTTGTTCGTGGAAAAAGGGTAGAATTTACTCCAAAGAAAACAAATGAGTTTTATTTTATAATAGATGTGTATAGATGCCAGTATCATTCTTTTTCTGTTACAGATTAGACTTTAGATGATGTTATTTCTTTTCTGACTAATGAGAAAGGGGCCTTGGAAAATAAAAAAATGGAGTTAAAGTTAACTTTCCCCATACTAGTTTAAATGTAGTATCTAAGGCCTGACATTATTTTATTTCTAGAAGAATGATTCCAACGAACCATCATAGTGAGGTGACCAAAGATAGAGCCATCCTGAACTACTATATTTAGCAAGTTACGGACATAAATGTGGGTTATATTATTTATATGAACACTTGATCTATTTCTCTGGGAGAGACTTCTGGTGGATTGACACATCTTGCTCTTATTTACACACTTTGTGAGTAGGCAGGAGTTGATTTTAGACCCGATGAGGAGAGGATTGAGCCTCAGAGACTTATTGGGCCTTCAAACATCAAGACATGTGAATCTCATGTTAACTGGAGATCTGACAGTAAGGCTAGAGATATTCCTTCTACTTCTAGGGATATTCCTTCTACCTCCCATGGATCTACTTCTAGTGACCCCAACAACAGAGAACTTTTGGATCAGATAATGATACAACAAGGAGATATTTTGAGGATGGATTATAGGATGCATAATATGGAAGCCATAAATGCTCACACTGATGATTTGATTCGGCAAAAAATTGAGTGTGATGATGCTTATGATGATGCTTTAGTTAGATACTTGAGGGGGCAACATTCAATTCAGTTCCCTGTTCACCCTATGTTTACTCCATATCAGCAGCAGAAGTTGGATGTAGATGAAGACGAAGATGATATTGACTAGTGATCTTTTTGTTTATTTGTTTGTGTTTGTACTGTGTGATTGTATTGTTTGTGTTGTGATGTTGTTTAGACTTTATTTGTTATGTTATGTGAAATATTTAATTATTAATAAAGTTTTATGATTTTATTTTTCATATGAATTTGCTAAGTGACTTTAATATAACAAATTGCAATTTTTCTTGAAAGAAATAGAGAATCAGAAACCTTAGACTTAATTATTGAATATCTTTACACCTTTAGTATTAGCTGCAGTTATTTTGAATTTTTCTTAAGTTATACTATTATATTTGGAAAACTAAAATATGGAAGTCGAAAAGTTAAGGTCTTTATCATAAGTCATATTTTTTTATGTAGTAAAGGAGTTACTTGAGGACAAGTAACATGTAAGTTTGGGGCATTTTGATACATTAAAAATATATGCATTTTTAGACCCATTATTTATACCTCTTTGTGATGATATTGCACTTTAATGGAAGGTATTTTGATGTTTTCTTGTAGGTTGTTGATTTTTAGGGTTTAAAACAAAAAAGAAAGCAAAAATGATGAAATATGGAGTCAACATGATGTTTTTGAAGAAATGCTCAACGTCGGCAGCGCTGACGGTGCAAAACAAATTAACACGAAAATTTTTTACTCAGCGCTGACGTCGCCAAAGGTAGTACAGACCCCTTTTCTAGAAAGTTTGATGTATTTGGATGATTTTTAGAAGTGTCTTTAGAGTTACTCCTTGGAGAACCGACCTTGGACTCTATTTGGGGCCAAATTTCATAAGAAAAAGGGCTCCTCTACGTTTTTCACTCCTCAACTTTCATTTTTCGCACCACATCATTCCATTACACTTCCATATTAGAGTCAATTAATGATTTTGCTTTCATAGTTTATAGTTTTTATGGTGAGATTTAGTGTGAAACTTACTGTAAGAGTGTTGGAGAAGGAGAAAAGTGAGAGATATCTTCTTCCTGCATTTCTAAAGAAAGGCTACAAATGATTTTCTTTGAGAAAAAGTTTTCAGATAAGTATTGTTTATTTATCAATGTTGTATGAACTTTCATTTATATATGAAATTTATGTTTTGTTATTTTTTTCTCATGAAGTCTTAGTAGTTTCCTCTATCTTTCTACCTACTCTGAGATATGGTGAAATGAACAGATAATATGAATGTGTCAATATTAATTTATAAAATAAATTGTGATGTTTTTTCAACTCTGAACTTAATTTACTTTTCGATTGGCCAATTAAAT
The DNA here is from genome assembly GCA_003013225.1 of Phalaenopsis aphrodite. NCBI lineage: Eukaryota > Viridiplantae > Streptophyta > Magnoliopsida > Asparagales > Orchidaceae > Phalaenopsis > Phalaenopsis aphrodite. Next base: position 322,238 of record NEWO01000060.1, on the reverse strand, counting down.
TGTTAAAATGTGTTGTGAAACATATGATCCGGGAAATGGAGTATGAATTCTACAATAGAGTAAGGATCACATTTGATTCCATGAAGGAGAACATCATTTATGGAATTAAGCACAAATAAATTGAGAAATATTCTTTATTGGGTGTAGAATTGAAGAACCATTAAGACTAAAATCTTCAATTCAGTCTTAGTGTTTAAAAACTAAAGCGAGAGCTAGCCTTAAGGTGAAGGGAAGTGGGAGCTCTGGAGTGGGAGCTGGTATCCTCCTGGCCTAGCCACGGATTTAAAGACTAAACACTGAGATTAGCCAATGATTTTTCTATGCACTGAATCAGGGTAGAGAATTAAAATTACTCCTATTTGACACAATACATATTATGAACATTTATCTCATCTCATTTTACCATAGCCTCATTGTAGTGGGAATGATGTTTTTTCATACAAGAATCTCCGTTACATAAATATAGTTAATATATTAGTATTTATTGTTTTAAATTTTGCATATTTGATTTGATAATAGTTTAGAAATTTAATTTTAATTACATCTCAACAATTGAAATTAGTGACAGTGATTTCAATTGACTTTCTGTGAATTTCCTAGCAAATTTATCATTTCCAATTTAAACCTTCCCTGTATGATCGCTATTTGGGGCTTAAATTGAAAATCCATTATTACTTGATAACAATACACATACTTGCATAAAATCTGAATATTAATTGATTATATTTAATTAAAATTTACACATTCTATCACAACAAAAAGTCGGATCATAGATCTCCCTTGATGCAGTGTTCTTGTCCTTCCTTGTAATACTTAATGCATTGGTGCAGTGACGACGAGACCATATTATGCTCGAAAATCCATGGTCGACCAAGCAAAGTGTTGAAAGAGGTTTCTGCATTGATGATATGGAACTTAGAGGTTATTACTAGCTTACTAACCTTCATGAGCAGTGTAATCAATCCAAGTGCTCTTTTTCTCTTCTGATTGAATCTCATTAACATCATCTTATCGGCAGTAAGCTTGTGTGGGTCAATATCCAAATATGCTAACGTCCATAGACTAATTAAGTTGAGTGACACCCGAAAGCTCTGGAAAACACGAGTATGTTGATGTTGACAAAAATGTAAAGTTGTCGATTATGGTTGTTAGTACCAAGTAGCAAGTCTTCATCGGTGAAGGTTACCCTAGACTGCTCCTTTAACAAACAAACTTCATTTGAGGATGTGGTGGACAACTGAGTTAAGCAAATTTCTATATTAAGTAAAGCCTTGATCGGAGATTCACTCATCTCCTTTGACAGAATCAGAGTTTCATAGATGCATAGTTTGGACGGAGACATCATAAGATGAGCTAGCACGTTATAATCCACTTTATTGGAACCTCTAATTTCCTCTTGAGCATTTTTTTCTTCCATTGGCGAAGGCGACTGTTCTAGAGTAACTACTTATTTTCCTTTTTCTATTGGAACCATTATAGTGGGTAACACTTTCCCACTTCTCGGGTTCACTTCTGTGATATCTTCTTCTTTTGACATCGTATGCGACTCTTCTGATGTTGCTTCTGAATCAGAGAAGTCCAAGTTGATTGCAATCAGTGTTCCTTGGCACTGGAGGACCAGCTCCTCACTCTCTGAGCTGTCATAGCCGGCGTTGTCGACATCTTCTTCATTTCTGTTAGTGTGTCCATCATGATAAAGTATGATTTAAGGATCCATCTTGGAATCAAAACCGATGTTAGATTGGTTGTAGTTAGTTACGGCTGCCTTGATGAAAACTATAGAGCTATTATAAAAAGAAGAAGACATGACTGTCGAAAGAGAGAGAAGCTCCATAATGTAATGAAAAAAGAATAAAATCATGATAGTAAAAACCCCTTATAAAAGTGGCGAGTGAACCACAACTGTCAAATAAAAAGGCTAAAAATACATGGAATGTTAAAGGCCTAAGAAGTAGATCCGATAGAACAAAATCACACACAAGAATCAAAGAAAACAATTGACATTATAATACTCTAAAATTTACTACAACATGTCTAAATATTAAAAGTTATATTAATTTGAAGGGGAGAGAAAAATGAAGTTAACCCAAGTTGATGAGCTTTTGAAGTAAGGATCTCTTCCTTAAGTCCGCACGACCTTGGTGAATGAAGGCCATCGACTGCTTTAACACAACGACCTCTCTGTCTAGAGAATCCAGTAGAGCCGACTAACTAGTAGCTTCTGCAATAGAAGCTACAGTCGTCATACAAATGAAAGTGTAATCAACGTCTTTTTGAAGGTATGAGATCACTCCACGATCCCCTAAAACTCTCCTCCTTCAGCTATCCCACCTACTCATACTTGAGAGCCCTTTATGCAGCTACGATGATCAACCCTCTCTATGTCCACACCAGGGTCATACTGATTGACTTCTCCATTCATCTGCTTGTCACACCCAAGCTAAAGCTCAAAGTCTTGTTTAACTTCAATAGGGTTGATCAGTCTACACAGTAACCAAGACCACAAAATACATCAAGAATATGACTTCCCATAATTAAAAGAAGGGGATTGTAAAATATTGTTTATCTACACTCCTTAGAACCTTTACCTATTGAATTTAACCGTTCAGAAATCTTTGAAACTGTAGGTAAGGATGGATCATAACAATCGGGTTTGAAGGGACTTGGTTCACCAACCGAGAAGGTAACCTTCAGTCAGACCAACTGTTTATTTTCTCCTCGAATACCATAGCAACATCCATCGACTCAGAGACAGTGACAACATCTAAATGGTCATCTTGGACAAACCTTCTTGGTCAAAAGCCATGTTGACTCTTTTTGGTTTCCCTTTGTTTTTTCTCGCCTTCTCCACACTTATGCTCACTGAACATGTTATGTAGTAAAAGTCTACTTTGGAATGTCAGTTTACGACAGAGTAAGATCCGCCATTGCAGGCTTTCAAGAAACAAAGACATGACAAAGACATGACTGAGCTTGGGGAAAAAATGAGAGAGTTGGATCAAACGAAATTCAACAAACTTCTCATCACTATATTTATAATATTTAGAAGCCCAAATTTTAAACAAGTATTTGTATTATGGGCATTTATTTATATCTCAAAGCTAATTATTTAAATTTAATTCTTTTTGTTCTTATCACATCACCGCTTCCTAAGATACGAAAGAGAAAATCAAGAAATTAAATATGTACAATTGAAAAGTGGCTACGCAGATCATCACAGATTGAATGACTTTGGATTCATCCATCGACGAAAGCAATTTTAGATAAATGGAGCTAAAGAAAAGCGGCATCGACTTAGGATGACAGACAATCAAACACATCAGTAAGCATCATGGAGGTTGAGCGCCAAATCCTGAGTGTTGAAGGCTAAATAACTGAAGATCAAGCACTCGAGTCTTCATGCATTAATAACTCAATTGGATGTTGATTTCTCTAAGACCCCAATTTCGACAATGGTAGGACTATTAAAATCAAATTGTGCACACCTAGAGACCTATGATAAGATAGATCAAAATATGTCATTTTATAAGGGTCAACCATTATAAATAAGGAGTATTAAATGTAAAACAAGACTCTTGGTCATGAATTTGGGATACTTTTCTTCAACCTTGATTTATTTGTCAAAAAAAAAATTATTTTCTCTACTCATCCTCATCCGGCTCTTTCTCCTCTCCAATTTAGCTTCCATTTCACTTTCTTTAAGGAACAAATCTTAAAAGATTTATTTGTATAATATAAAATCAAGTTTAAAAATTCTTAAAATCTTAAATTAGCCCAATTCACTCCCTTCTTATACACCTCTGTAGCTACATTAACTTCAAGAAGTTGTCACTGAATAAGAGGCTATCCCTAATTAGGTTAATTTTGTCAAATTCTAGACCTATATTTTAAATAAAATAGAAGTTATTATTGGTAGTAAATGATGCATTAATTAGAACATTTCTAAAATAGACATGATATAATTGATACGAGATATAATTATTTTTTGAAAATATATAATAAAGATAAGTATTCAGCACATCATTATACAATATATATTTTAGAAATTAAAAAAAATACTAATTAAAAAAATTAGATACATAAAATTAGTCATGAAAATTTATAATTATAAAATAAAAAAATATTTAATGATAATAAAAGGTAAATTAAAACATTACTTTGTATAATTGGCAAAAAAAAAAAAAAAAAACTAAAACAATGAAGGAAATTTAACAATTACGAAAAAAATATTTTATTTTTATTTTATATTGTTTATTAAATTATATAATTTGCTAAAATTAAAAAAAAAATCAAATTTAATTATTATTAGTGAAGAATATTAGTAGTCTTGATGCGTCATAATTAGAGGTGTAAAACATTCGAACACGAGCGAGCCATGCTCAGCTTGTGTTCGACTCGTTTATATTTCGAGCTCAAAACGTGTGTTCGTGTTCGGCTCGTTTGCTTAACAAGCCGAACACGAGCTTTTCACGAACAAAGAGTCCTTTTAGCAACCCTAATATGTTGTCATAAGACAATAAAGGTTTGAGCAAGATTTAAAAATTTATTATTTATGTTAAAACAACATTTGAATCTAATTTAATAATTTTTATTCTATTTTCTTAATCAATATTTTAATTGGTTATAAATCTTTGTAGCATTGTAGTCAATTAGATTTTCTTAAAATACTACTTAATATATAAACTTGATAAGTAGTATTTCGAGTCAAAACGAGCCGAACACTAACGAACACATCTTAACGAGCCAAACACAAGCTTTTTAAAGAATCGAACACGAGCTGTTCGCGAACAACGAGCGGTTTTGACAACCTAAACATAATTGAACTACAAGGTGTAAAGTGAAATTCCTAAAGAAGAAGATTCTCTTAAAAATAATCTATTGTTTTCAGAAAGTGAGCCCCGCTGCGCCAGCTTTAAACTCGCCTGCGATTTGATTTATTGCCCTCACCATTTTCTCCAGCTTACCTTTTTTTTTGGTTTTTTCTTTCTTTTCTCAAGTGCGCCCGCCCATTTTCCCCTGTTCTGGCACCACCTTTGTACCATTAATATTCTTCTTCGTCTCTAGGAAGGCTTGTTTGTGCTCCGGTCGCCTGCGCCCCAAAGGTCAGTCCCTCTTCTACGTTATCGATCTCCTGTCTGTAAAGTTTCCCTTGTCAGGTTCGGCTACTTTCGTGTTTTTCTTCATGTTTTTGATGCTCTCGTGTTCTGTGGATGCTTGATCTATCAATGTTTTCCGTGGTTTGGATTATTATGTGAGGTGCTCATTCGGGCTTATTGTGGACGAGAAAAGAACCCCGCGTCGTTTGTGGTTGCTTTTTGACATTTTGATGAGAAGCTCTGACGGTTCGTATACGTTTCTCTTTGGCCAACCGTTTGAAGTGTGAGATCGCTTGATTGAAATTCTTGTGCTTCTAATCCGATTTTATTTGATGCATTATACTTTTTAGTGCTAGGATTCTCCTGTTTTTATTTGGATTCACGGTAACAGGGCATTGCATTTGCAGCCTTTCTTCCTCTGGTGGATCTAGTTGAAGTTCAACCCACCTTGTACAGTATTTTTGTGAAAATAAGGATTCTTTATGATTTGAGGACATCACTTGTTCTATTTTAAAGACATGATTTGGATCTGAGTAACATTTGCATTGTTTTGCTCTAAATCGAAAAAATATGGATGGAATCTGCATGCATGTCGTGTGAATGTTCCATGTTCTAGACAGTTTTTGGGAAGGGATTGGGCTTTTCTGCTTCCGTTGCTGTTCCTCTTTATTGAGTTGAATGTTTAGTGTTTCTATTCTTGTTATTATTATTATTATTATTATTATTTTCTTTATGCTTTTGTTTATCATAGGATTATGACCTTCAATATCTGATTCATGCAATCAGGAAGTGTGTCTAGATTCAGTTTTCTAGATTTTTTTTTAATCATTATTTTATGAATTGATGTGCAAAATGCCTTCATTCTCTTTACTACTTAATTTGAAAAATATCAGAAGAACATTGATTTATGTTGTATATAGAAAATTTATTTTTATTATGCTTATGCACGTACATGAATTTACATTAATAATCTGACTACATTCTACTGATACACTCCACTAGCATTGCATTGCTCTCTTAATCATTTGGAACAAATATTGTTTAATTTTTTTAAAACATTCATTTGCCTCTGTATCATTTAGTTAGGAAGACATTATATTCCTTTTAGTTTGTTAAGCATCTAGATTCTCTAGTATAGTTGCAATCTTATTCAACTTGCTTTGTGTTTTCAAATTTAATTTTTTCATTGATAAAGCCATTTGACACTGATTCTAGAAGTTATTTGTTGAAATTCAGTTCTAGTTGCACAATATCTATTCACAACTCAAATTTAGTATGAATTCTCAAGTACAGGTCAATGACCTTCGATCATGACTGGGTATGCTCGTTATTGTGCAAACTATTCCAAAATTTTTTAATATTTTGATGCTATTTTTCCCTGAATACGTCATCATTTTTTGTGAGTTGTTCGTCTCAAAATGCACTTCTTAGGAAAATGAGTTGATTTGCACAAAATTAATGGGTTATTGTTGCCAATTTTTTGTGGCTTTGTTCAAGTGCCATGCCATTGAACCTTCTCAAATATTTTCCAGCAATTGATTGATTTAACTTTAATTTGTCATCTCTAATCACGATATATCCTTTTGAAGAAATTTTTGTTTATAAATATCATTTAAATGATGGATTAAATGCAAAATGTTTTACATTTGACATATGATTTTATATTCAATTTTGTAAAATTAAATCTGAATTTGAGTTTACATCAAAACATATTTATGAATCTAAAATGAAAATTGAAGAAGAGTTTACACTTGAGTATGGAATTGAATTTGAGTGTGAGATCATTTTTTATGTTTAAAACTAAATTATGATTTGAATCTATTCGTTATTTTGAAATTGATCAATTTGTATAAACTAAAGCTGATAAATCAATCAAATAATTTTATAGTTTAACTTTTAAGCATCTATTGAAAATATTTATACATCTTTGTGCAATGATGATATTGACATTGCTTTTGATTTTTGGTATCTTGACATGCATAAATAAGTGGAATATCTTATTGAGAATTCCAACTATATCAACCTAACCACCGATTTATTTATGATACTTGTTTTCTGGAAAACTTAGTTTAAAGTTCCTTTATTTGGCTAAATCTAAAGGTACATATTTAAATCATTTGTATTCACTTTCTTTAAAGAGATTTTTTATCCTTATTATAGACAAATTACATTTATGTAGATTGTTGGTTAGTTATCAAAAGAAAATCAAATGGAATTTGAAAATATCAACTTTTAAGTTTTCACCTTCTTTTTTCTTCAGGAATTAGTGATGGTAGTCACTAAAATGTATTTTTCTTTGGATGCACTATTTTAGTCATATGCTTTATTTGAATGTGACTATTTAAAACTATCCTTAGTTAAAATTATCTTAATCTATTAGAATTAAATGAAAATATGACACTCAACAAGATGCAATGGAGAAAAAGGATTCATGTAGTCGACCCCACTTAGTGGGATAAAGGCTTGTTGTTGTTGTTGTTAGTTGTTATAATTATAAGTCTATTGTAGATGTGTATGGGATATATTGAATTCAAAGTAGGTGATTAGATAACACTCTATTTAAAATTTGAAAGATTTTGTATGAGAATCCTTTGCAAAATAATAGTGGCAAAAATAAGGCCATATGAAGTTTTACAACTAATTGGATGAATGTTTACATGTTAGAAATATCTAAAAAGTTCTATATTAGTTTATTTTTTATTGTGTTTAATTTGGTTTTATCATGAACAATTACCCAATGCCTTGTATTATTTTATCTCTTCCTATCTCCTTTGAGATTCACATCTAATGCATCATTTATAAAATTCATAGATAATGACACTAATATTATTCTCAAAGCTATTCTTGAAGATTTTTTTTTTGAAAGTTATCGGAGATGAAATTATCCTTACTACTGGTAGTGGATATGAGAGTTACTTCATGCAGTGGAGAGATAGCCTTACACGTGATTATTAATAATCACGTGTAAGGCTATCTCTCCACTGCATGAAGGACCTTTCCCATGACTTATATTGTACAAAACTCATTCCCATGACTTATATTTGTTTCCTCATATGTCGTTTTGTTCAATGTTATTCTGTGATCTTCTTTATGAATTTTATTGCTCGCTATTGCAATATTTGTGCGTGCTTTATGATCTTTCTTGCAAGTTTATGACACGCTTTTCTTCTATTATTGCTTTCTCGGTGAGGCTTTTTGTGTTTATTTGGTTCTAGTAATTATTGCTATTAAATTTTGGAGTGAAATTTTGTCTACTACTAATGGTTGTTATGAGAGGCACTTTATGATGTGGAGAACTAACTTATTTTTGATTATTTATGGATAATTTTAAATGAAATCCAGAACTGTGTGCATATTTTTTGGAATAATATTTAACAATTCATCTAACAATAATTCTTTCAAGCCTAGTAGAGGTAATATGGGTTTCTCGTAAAGTTTTTTGGTTTCTTCAGATTCAAGAAGCTCCCTCCTTCGATTCCTAGTTGTTGCCCCCTTACAATTCTTTTTATTAGTGATTTTTCTAATCATTTTTATGAATTTTGTATCCTTATATTACTACATTCGTGGGTGCTCTTTGATGTTTCTTTTGAGTTTATAGTGTGAGTTTCTTCTGTTACTTCTTTTAGGGTTTAGCTATTAGTGATTATTGCAATAAGATAATTTTTATTTTTAGTGGGAAGGTAAAATGTTTTATGGGATTTGTATTTATAAAAAGAGAAAGGTCAGCTTGGTCCCTAGACTTTTTGAGGGGGTCATTTTAGTCCTAAACTTTATATTGTGTTTAAGATAATCGTTTGATTCTGTAAATATAATCCAGAAAATCCCATATGTTGAAATTTGATGGAAATTTTAGCCAAAGTTGACGTTGAAGGTGCCAAGTAAGGGTATTTATCTTGAGTAAGGGTATTTTTGATATCTTGAGTATCTATACACCTTTTAAATTTTTAAATTGTCGTATTAACCTCCATTTTGAATTCAATGATAGAGGAGGCTTTCACATGTGTCAACTAAGAATTTAGTGCTTCAACAGAAAGGGACATCATACAAGTGGATAAATTTGTGGATTGAGATGATTTATTTTTTAATTTTACATAAAATTTAGTTTTATCTTGCTTCCATTGAGTTCATATTTTATTGTTTTAAAATGTGATAATTTTTAAGTCTGATGAAATGCATTTCATTTTTTTTTAAGGTTTTGAAGTTCTTGTTAATTTTATATGTATATTTTTTGATTTCATTGAAATGAGTTTCATCACATAGGAAGGGATTATTTGGGACAATATTTAAGGGCTCATGAGGCTGTGTTGAACACATTAGATATTCTAGGACTAAAATGTTTATATGCAAATACTGAGTACAATCAATTTTGATCCAAATGAAATCCTAGTTGGCTGTGCTTTTTCTTTTGCTGTTGGGTGTCAATTTCTATATTAAGGGGGAGCTAGATTATTGGAAAAAATATTCTCTCTCTTTGCAAACATGTGGTTTACTTTTTCTGATTTTGGTGATTTTTTTCCTTAAATTTTCTTCATTAGTACAACTTCAGCCATTGGATTGATTCCATGCTTGATTTTATCAAATTCAAAAAACATTAATTTTTAATGATTGCATGAATTTTAACTCATTGCATGTATTTATTAGTTTTGAACTAAAAAGATGCCTGAGGAGTGGAGGAAGAGTATTTTGGTCCCCATTTTTAAGAATAAAGGGGATGCACAAGAGTGTGCAAATTATAGAGGAATTAAGTTGATGTGTCATACTTTAAAATTATGGGAGAGGGTAATTGAACATAGGTTAAGACGCATCGCAAAAATTTCTCATAATCAATTTGGATTTATGCCGGGCAGGTCTACTATGGAAGCTATACATTTATTGAGAGGTTTGATGGAGAAGTTCAGAGATAATAAGGAGAATCTACATTTGATTTTTATTGATTTAGAAAAAGCTTACGATAAGGTTCCGAGAGATATCCTTTGGAGAGTTCTCGAGAAGAAATGTGTTGATATGACTTATATTCAAGTCAATAAAGATATGTATACTAGAGCTGTGACTTGTGTTCAAACTGAAGGAGGATTGACAAAATATTTTCCTATTTCTGTTGGATTACATCAGGGATCGGCTTTAAGCCCATATCTTTTTGCTTTAGTTATGGATGGTCTTACTGAACATCTACAGGAGGATGTACCTTGGTGTATGCTTTTTGCTGATGATATTCTTCTCGTGGATAAAACGAGAGAAAAAGCCCAGGAAAAACTTGAATTATGGAGGTCTACTTTGGAGTCTAAAGGCCTTCGTTTAAGTAGAACTAAAACTGAATACATGGAATGTAATTTTAGTAATAGCTCTAGTGACAGAAGTGTGATTTTGGGTGATCAAATTATTAAAAGGTGTGAANTGGTTTGGTCATATTAAACGTCGACCATTAGATGATCCGATTAGGAGAGTAGATGTTTTAGATTCGACTTGTGTTAAGAAAGGCAGAGGTAGACCTAGGAAGACTTGGGCTTATTGTATTAAAAATGATCTTAATTTATTAGAACTAAATGAAAATATGACACTAAATAGGACGGAATGGAGAAAAAGGATTCATGTGGCCGACCCCACGTAGTGGGATTAAGGCTTTGTTGTTGTTGTTGTTGTTGCATGTATTTATTGGTTTTGAATCTCCATTTGTTAGTGGAAGGGTGTTACTTTTTTATTTGAATTGGCTTCAATGAATGTAGGTATTTTGACTTGTGAAGTTTTGCCTGCATGTTACATTTATTTTTGCATTTTCTAGTACATATTCGTTAAAATTTCTGGATTCTAAAATGTTCTTCACTAGCTAAGCCCTTCTGCACCATTCATTATGATGAAGTAAACATTAGTCATTGTGACAAGAGATAGATGATTTATTTTAAAAAAAGAAGCCACATGAATTTCTTAGTTTTAATTTTGTGCATCAAATTCAAAAAAAAATAATTTTTAATGAGTGCATGAATTTTAACTCATTGCTTGTATTTATTGGTTTTGAATTTCTATTTGTTAGTGAAAGGGTGTTACTTTTTTATTTGAATTGGCTTCAATGAATGTAAGTATTTTGACTTGTGAAGTTTTGCCTGCATGTTAAATTTATTTTTGCATTTTATAGTAAATATTTGTTAAAAATTCTGGATTCTAAAATGTTCTTCATTAGCTAAGCCCTTCTGCTCTATTCATTATGATGAAGTAAACATTAGCATTGTGATAAGAGATGATTTATTTTAAAAAAAGAAGCCACATGAATTTCTTAATTGTAATTTTGTGCATTTTCTGTACGCCTTACTCATCTCATATTCACGAATTTTGTGCATTTTCTGTACGCCTTACTCATCTCATATTCACGGGTCATTTTCTCGAGGCAAGGTTACTTGACCAGTCTTTTAAAAAAATGCCACTCAAATGATTGATTGGATTCATTCTAGCACAAATTCTTTAATTTGTCTTGACAACTAACCTTTCAATAACTTCTACTTGTTTTGTTCTTCATTCTTGAGCCTTCTAAGTAAATTAGTTTGAGTGCACATGCACATTGTTGAGTGATTTATTAAACATCTCATTCAAATGAATAATGAAAAAGTTATAGCATATGCAACAAATATACCAGTTTTTTTTGTTAAAAAAGTGATTTTTGCTAAAAAAAAGTGATTTTAGTTATTACAATTTATAATGAAACTATTGTATTCGAAAGTAATTTTGAGATGCATGAGTCAAGTCCTATTAGTAGTTCATATTTTTTGGTTTATGTAAGATACAACTTACATTTGAAATCAATATTCTGAATATATATATATATTTAATTTGCTTCAGTGCACATATGTTTATAAAACTTGAAATCAATGTTTGTTTTATGGTTTAAAGTTGAAATTGTGTTTGATAATTATTGACTTGAATTTAGGCTAAATGTTAAAATTGGAGTGTATTCACCAAGAGAAGGGTGCTCATTGAGGTGAGGAGCTTTTTGAACACTTAAATAATGTTGGGAATGTGTTAAAGTGGTGGTTCAAGTTTTGGACTTAACTGGGTGTTAGCTTGGAAACTTTGCACTTGAAGGAGCCATTCAAGTTCTATGAATTTGGGACTGTTTAAAAATTTTCCTTATTGCTTTTAAGGCTGTTGGGGATTAGTTGACTTGTTAGAGGGTTGATTTGGAGTTTTTGGTGGAATTATGGGCCTTTAGAGGGTTGTGGTGGTAGGAGACCTCAGACTATCTCGATTTTGGTTATTTTGATATGGTCTGATTTAGCTTTTTAAAAAGCATCTTTATTGAAAGCTAAATAGTGGAAACGAATTTGAAGGGTTAATTTATGATATGGAGTAAATTAGCTTATTTGGAGGGGTTAAGAGGTCGGCCAGGGTTATTAGTTTTAGTGAATATGATAGGTATTGATTTTTTGTAATGGTAATGATGGCTAAAGTGGAAGCACAGCGGTTAGTCTAGTGGTTGTTTTATGATATAAGAAATGGGTGAGATGTAGGGAAGAGTTATTGGGTGAGTGTGAGTGTGGTTTGTGGGTGGAAGGGTTGGATTTATGGAGGTTAAGTGAAGAGAGAGAGGAGTTATGGTAGTTGAATGTGGGGATGCTTCCAAGCCACTTGTATGCGAAGATTGGGGCTCGGAGGAAGAGTGATAGGGTTTTTAAGAAATGCTAGAATTATGAGGAAATTTCTTAGATAAGCAGATGAAGATGAGCTTTCACCAATAATTTCTTAAAGGAGAGAGCGAGTCCATTAAGCACAAAAGAATTTCAAACTTTAGAATTTTGTGAATATTAAAAATTAACTTTTATTCATTCATATTCCTATTTATAGCCTAATTAACCCATTCAACATTTAAATTATTTTGAGGGAGAGACTTGTGGTGGTAGAAGTGTCCAATGAGGTAAAATGAGGATATCAAGCATTTATGACAATTCATACGTCCAGTGCATGATCATCGCTTCCACTCCCGTTCTCAAAACCTCTAGACCATTCACACATGCATATTTTTAAAAAAGAAAAATAAATTCTTAAAACCTAAAATATGGGCTAAAAATTGAATATTCGTCGTGATAATAGTTTGGGCTTGGACCTAACTTGAGATCTTGTCTAATCCCTTTAAAAATTTCATTGCGCTTCATTCCTATTTCATTAGGTTCCACTCCATGCCAAATAGAGAAGCTAATGCAAGCTATGTTAAAATATGCTATAAATAAAGATATTAAACTAAGCCTCATTTTATCTTTGATTGTCTAATAAGCAAATCTATAATAGGCTAATCCATACAAAGTGAAGCAAAACAAAATTAAGTTATGGTAAGACTAGCCTAGCTTAATCTTCTTAAACATGCCTTAGCAAAGCATAGCAAAGTAGTCAAGCAAATCCAAGCTAGGTCAGTATAGCTAAAGCTGAACCAAGCAAAACTAAGCCTTGTTAACCTTTTGTTGGCCTGCTTATTTGTTTTTCTTATGATTGTCTAAATCATGTGATTGATTTTCTTGATGTTTTGCATTAATTCTCGTGTTCACTTAAATTTTTCTCTATAGTGTTGAAATCCAGGTAATCCTCAATAAGTTTTAGTGGTCAACCTCTCTAGCTTTTCTTTAGTTAATTAAGTGTTCTTAGTACGCAATCCATCTTTGCACAGTTTTAAAAATTTATGTTCTCTTTGTTGGCCTTTATCAAAATCTCATCAGTAATAATGTAATCTGCCTCCTTACACAAAATTATTACGTTTAACTTATTTCTAAAGAGATTTATTATATGTGCAATTATAGAGTATCTAGAGGTGGCATTCCAAAATTATATTAATGGGAGCATATTGCAAATTTACATTTCCTTCCCATTCGTCCGTGACAAACTTGAAACACATGTTAAAGTTACAAACTATCATAACATTCTTGCATTGGTGAACAACATCTTCCAATATAAGTCGCCTCAGATTTAGATACACTGATATCCACATATCTTCCATCAATTGTACCAAGGAAGTCCCATACCACATTATTTTTTCATTAAAGCTGCTAAAAAATTATATAATTTCATTTCTATGAGTTTATCTTGAAGTAGGGCATATAATGATAGTTATGTGATATCTCGGTAGATGTACTCAAATAGGATCTAGGTGCTTATGATAGGAGATGCTAAACTAATAAGTGCATCTAAACAAATGCTGAAATATCTACTAATTATTTCAACAAAATGTTGAAAACACTCACATGTTGCTCTTATTGAATTTGTGTGATAATATATAAAATATACTTTGAAATCTCGTATTTTCTGCTAGTAGCTCCCCAATCAATTTATTTGCAATGCATGTTATTGTCATTGAAGGAATCTTACATATGTATGTTTCTTAGTACCTATTAATTAAACATGCAAGAGTATGTATAGCCTTCTCGTAAAGTTCTTGTTTATTGTCAGTCATAACTGTAGAAACACAAGCAAAATTTATCAAGCAACACTTATAAGAATGACCTCAATTGAAAATATAGCAAATCATATAATATGATACAAAAAGAAAATAATACATGAATTTATACACAATATAGAGAAATTCATAAAATAACACATATAAATCTGGCCAAAATAAATATGGATGTCTGATAATCACAACTCATTCTAAACTGTTAGCCTTGACCCTTTACAAAGATTCAACCTTCACAACATGAACCCTTTGTTCAATTGCAATTGACATGCACTTTTCTCTTTTAATAGGGTCTTTAAGCAATCTAGTGGAGTTAAGTACGGTGACATGTCATTCTAAACTTTATATCTCTCAAGCGTTTTAATGACATCAGAAATGGAACGAGTTTAATGTGAATAACTTGACCCATAAGACATTTAACCATTTTGTAACTAGTTGAGAAATTTGATCCCTTAGAAAAAATGTTTTGCTTGTGTTCTTTCTCCCCTGCATTGGTTCATCAGAATGTTGTCATTTTGTATGATTGGATCTATTGCATTCATTTTTGGTCTGGCATGAACCTTTCTCAGGGTCATTTGGACTTTCACTTTGTTGAGATAGTCCATGGGTGCTCAAGGGGCTGTTTAGTTTGTTAAAAATGAAATGTAATGTAAAAGGTTTATAAAGTACTATGATTACAATGTATTTGAAATGTTTTAGAGTTGTTTGACTAACTGTAAAATAAACATAAGATTTTATATTTTTTTGTTTGGTTTGAATTAGATTGAAAACAATGTATTGCAAAATATATTTTTTTATTTACCGGTTACGAGGGGTTGGGCGGCCACCAAAGGAGGCGGAGAACTGCGGTGGTGGGCAGGAAGCTGACGACGGGCGACAGGTGGCGAGATGCAAGCGGTGGAAGGTGGGTTGCTAGCAGCAGAAGGTCGTGGTCGACAGCATGCGGCCTGCGGGAGGCAGGATGTCAACGGAGGCGGATGGCGGGCATAAGGCAGGAGGCGGGCGGCAAGCGGTGGCTGGCTGTGTTTGACTGCGAAGACAGTGGGAGGCGGGCGGGGGCTGATTGGAGGCGACGGAGGGAGGCGTTGGCCTGTGAGAGGCGGTGGCCAGCGGGAGGCATTGGTCGGTGAGAGGCGACGGTGGGCAACGACTGCAGGTCGACTAGCTATGGCTATGGCTAGCGATCGACTATGGCGGGTTGCCAGCGACGGGCGGGCAACAGCGGGTGGCATGTGATTGGTGGCGGTGAGCGGTAGTGGGTTGTGGCGACTTGCCTATAGGTTTTTACATGAATGATGTAATTCAAATTCAACCAAATCAGTTTAATTCTAAATTCACGTAAAATGAATTACGGTTTAAAGTTCAAATTCATGCAAACTTTACATTGCATTTGTAATTTTTCAAACCAAATACAATTTTCTCAAATTCCTGCAAATGAGTTAAAATACACCGCTAATTTAATTAACCAAACAGTCACTAAATTAATAGGGGTTTCCTGTTCAAGAGCCCATGCATTGGCACTGTTAGCGATGACCCCAAGTTTAGGATCAATGCTTTAAAGTTTGCATTTTTTTGCATCAGGTCAAGCTTCTCCTCAAAGTTCAGGATTAATGCTTTAAAGTTTGATTTTTTTTTTTTTTTTGGCATTTGGGACAACCTACATTTCATTGAAGTGAAAGTAATATTCATATTGACATGTACATACTTAGCAAGTTAAAGAGTGAATAATTAAGAAAATAAGTTCACATCCAATTTTTCCTTTCACTGTTCATTTGAAGTACTGATAGTCTTCTTTATGTGGTCCCAACCTAGTCTGTTTGATCCACATTTTAGTTCCATTCATGGCTTCCACTTTTTTTTTTAATTGGTCTTATTTATTTTTTAGTTGACCATTGTCATATTCTCTTTCAGTTTTCTCACAAAATTTTTGTATTATATTTTGTCACTCTTAACCTATTTCAGGTAAACATCACAAAAAATCGCCTTCTCTTGATTTGTCCATTACGACTTATTAGTGGAGAAATATTACATAAAAACATGAGAAAAGAAAAGTAGTTATAAAAATTTGCAGCCGAAGCTTATATTCCATCTATAAACTAAAAAAAAAAACTTAAAATTAAAAAAAAAAACTCATGCCCCAGAGTTAATTGAAGAGAGATAATCTGCCATTTGAACACGATGGTTAACCCATAGAAAAAGGAATTTTAGTTGCCTTAAAACAGCTTAGAACAAGCTCGTATATATCGAAAAACATAACATAAAGGCCTTCTAGAAGAATCTCAGGGTCATATGACTCTTCATAACCGTCTGAAGTGTTCCAGTTATGGAATAAAAAGACATGCATCCTGCTGAATATAAATGTCAAGCTACCAAAAGATATTAATGAAGAACATCCATGGGCATAAAGTAAAAACTAAAGATATATTTGCATATCTCCATGAGGATTTTCTTGAGGGAATTTCAACAACATGACTATTGCATATTCTCAATTTCATCTATTCTAAACCGCTGCATTCTCATATACTATCAAAATTTAAGTAATGCCAACATCATGAGTCTTATATCCCTATTCTTAAATTATAATATAGTTAGTGCAGTGGCATTAGTTGCTACAGTTCATTGTAGGCTCACGAAATGGGTGATAACTAAGATTTAGTAGAAAAATTTGAACTGGATAGATGCCATTAACAAGTGTTGCATCAATTCAACTCATGTTCCCCTTAAAATGGCTAGAGTATAAATGACATACTCAGAAATTCAAAATACTGTACAAACAATATGATCATAACAATAGCTTGCAACAAGCTAGCTGTAGATCCTAGATCGGAGAAGAAACACGAACCATCAACCGCACATTTTAGAAACTATTCATCTGGAAGCAAAGGAGATTGTTTACTGCCCAAACCCAAAATTTCGTAGAATATCACACAACTTACAACCCATACAAATCACAAAGAAGAACCACATCAAGTAATGCGTGAGGCCTTTCGAAAGAACCCAATTGCATAATTGCGGTGAACAGGGCCGCAAATCGTGCCATCCAAAGGTAAACACTAACAACAAACAACAAAGAGGAAAGGGGAAGAAAGGAGGAGCGAAGTGCACTTTGGCAGGGATATTTACGTGTAGTTGTGATGTCAAAATGGAGGGAGAGACTTGCTTGCAATAGAACGATTTGCAAGAGTTCACGGATGTGGTGAAATCTCAAATCTTGCTTCTTGCTCGTTACTGCACTTTTTTGGGTTTGAAGCCTGCAACTGCGGAGAAGGGGTGAGTGCTGGAAGGTGTATTGGTCAACGATGAGAGCTGGGAGCATGGTCAAGCAGGCGGGGCTCTCTAAGACAGAGTAGGGGGAAGCGAATGAGGAATTCGATCTCGAGTGGTAGAGAGGCTAGGAAGTTCATGTGTATGGAAACTTAGACGGAGTTGTGGTGGTCAATGCTTGGAGAGTCGAGCCAGAAAGATGAAGGAACCTTAATCGAAATTGAGGACTGCAATTTATTAACTGAGTTTGTAAAACACCATTTTTCCTCCCTGCTTCAACAAAATAAAATGTTTGCGACGCAACGTCAAAACGGATCACAGTGATGATACAACCCCAAATAGACCCTACATCTTACTTGATCAAACTCTTTTGCTTTATTATCTCTATTCTTAGTTATCTATGTATCCCTTTTTCTCTCTCCTTACTATCAAGTCTAATATGCAATTCATCAAAACTATGACATATGATTTACTCATCACACTTTTTGTAGGGCTTATAAATAAAATCATTATAATTCTTAGTAGTATTTATTTATTTTTTTTGCTTTTAAAACTACATTTCTTTTTCTTAATAAGCTTATGTACCTTTTCACTCTACCACAAAATCTCTTAATTGTGTACAATTTATTTCGTCTGATAAAATTTTTACTTTAATCTTCTTTATGGAACCTATCATCTTACCGTACATTAGGTTTAACTCAATTAATAAATTCCAACATGCCTCTTATAGAAATTTATTTTGAAATATTAATGGTTTCTCACATTTTAAATGTTACCACCATATTATATAAAGATAATTTTTATTGTTTTATATACTCTTTATAATATACATTCGTAACTATTACTCTATATGGTGTGCTCATACTCTCTCCAAAAGTCACCTTACAAGTTTTGTAAGAAGATTTTTTTTTTCCTTCCAAAGAGCTGCGTGGTCAACAGAATTATGAGTATACTGTAGAAATGAATAAATTTTTAGAAAATCTTAGTGTTTGGTTGGAAGAAAAGCAGTGTAAAATTCAATCATATTACAAATTCACTCTCCAGTTTAATCTCAACTTATTTGGATTTGTTGGATTCTGGGCCAACTCCAAATAAATCACTCTTTAAAGTGTTTTTGTTGTCACGACTGTCATTCCTTGCTCTTAATTGGCCATTTTAACCGGCCTCATGGTAGTTGTCGGCCATCATTGTTGTTGTTGCAGCTTGCTCACCATTGGTCGATGGTTGTAGCAAGTCTGCCTACTACCGTAACTGCCTATTATATTTCATATTGATTTTATTTTTTCAAAATAAACAAAAAATGTGAGGTTCTGTACTAATTTTACATCGAATCAAACAACTCAAAAATATTTCAATTATATTACATTTCAATTAAACTGTATCTCTTTTATGTTGTATTCCTTTTTCAGCGTACCAATTAACATCTCCATAAGAATAAATTTATTTGTGATTTTGTAACTTCATTTTTGTAGTTATGAAGCGTTCTCACATTTTAAATTATTTGGTTACTATTACAAGAATAAAGTATAGCTTCTTTTGTATTTCTGTCTCTCATCTAGTAGACATTATGAATCCGGCCATAACCAATTTTATTGGAACTTACAAGGCTCATTTAAATCACCTCTAATAAATACAACTTTTATATTAATTCATTCATCTTTTCTCAAAATTAATATTTCAAAATATCCTTTTGTCTGACTCGAGGAACACGAGATTGATTATTTTCATGTTGTCCTTGTTTAAGCTTTGAACTCTTCATCCAATGTTATCTCAACTCTATTCATATCGTTAGCCTTTTTAATGTAGTAATTTATAGCCTTCTCCAATTTCCTTGACTTTTTCTTCTTTCCATGTTTTTCGTTGTAAAAAAAGATATATTTATTATTCTTTTAATCATTTTGTTTATCAATTTTCTTGCCCAACTTATTCGAAGTCTCTAAAATTTCATTTTGCAGATCTAGTATTAGGTTTAGAATTCATCAGCCCTTGGCTGTTTTATACCATAATCAAGTTATTTGTGGTGCATTGCAATAGGTTGATGCCTTACCCACCCCTGCTTACTTTTAACTGCAACATACTGAGTTCTACTGCTTCAACTAATGGGTTGTGCTGCATTATTCTTGGGGAACACACTAACACTAGCAAAATTAAAATTTGGATTCTTTTTATCATATGAATCGTGTCCACCAATAAAAAATAGATGGATTAAAATTATTATTAATACTTGAAAATGAAGGATGGGCATTCACTACAAGTGAATGTTTACTATTTCTTTTCTGTGAAATATCAAGTGCCTTTTTAGTACTAGTAGTTAAGATTAATTGCCATATTTTTTTTTATGCAATTGTTTATATTTGAATTTAATTTGCATGTATCAAACTGACGAGAAAACTCTATTATGTCAATATGGAATTCGACTTATTCAAATGGCTGTCAATGTTTAAATGAGCCCTGGATCGCTAGCAGTACTTAATGATGCTGGTATTCATGACTTCTCTGTGCGTTCAATTCATTTTTGCTTGTTCATGAATAAAATTGAACTGGGAAAAGAAATTCCACTGAGAGATTTATAGCTTTCAAAGAAACATTTTTGTTTATTGTTGATTTACTTGTGTTTTCAATGATGGAGAATTTAATGACGTTCTCATGGTGAATTATCTGTGTGCATCTCATAATCAATACATTTAGGATGTGTAGCCGCCATCAACAGTTTTTATACATATGCATTGTAGCTCAATTGCAAATTTATTTTAAATGGTTGATTGTGGAATGTAAGATTGAATTTTTACCTTAGAAAATTAAGTAAAATATTTAGTTTCCCCTAAGCAGATTTGAGAGAAAATGGCTGATGCTGAGGAAATCCAACCTCTTGTTTGTGACAATGGAACTGGAATGGTCAAGGTTAGGATGCCCATATCATCCAAGTGTTACATTAGAGTTTATTCTTCAGCCTAAGTAGCAACATCTTCAGCCTAAGTAGCAACATAATGGTTTTTATTCCTTCTATTTTATAGGCTGGATTTGCTGGTGATGATGCACCAAGGGCAGTATTCCCTAGCATTGTTGGCCGGCCACGACACACAGGTGTTATGGTTGGGATGGGCCAAAAGGATGCATATGTTGGGGATGAAGCCCAATCCAAACGAGGTATTCTCACTCTGAAATACCCTATTGAGCATGGCATTGTCAGCAACTGGGATGACATGGAAAAAATCTGGCATCACACCTTCTATAATGAGCTCCGTGTCGCACCAGAGGAACACCCGGTACTCCTCACTGAAGCCCCTCTAAATCCCAAAGCAAACAGAGAGAAGATGACCCAAATAATGTTTGAAACTTTTAATGTGCCTGCCATGTATGTCGCTATCCAAGCCGTTCTGTCTCTTTATGCTAGTGGTCGTACCACAGGTCTGGATATTTTCTTGGATTACTCCCCTGTTTGTTCATTTTATCACTATTTGATTCATTTTAATTGGTATCTCATAATGAGCAGGTATAGTGCTTGATTCTGGTGATGGTGTGAGCCACACTGTCCCAATCTATGAAGGATATGCCCTTCCTCATGCTATTCTTCGGCTAGATCTTGCCGGCCGTGATCTTACTGATGCCCTGATGAAGATCCTTACTGAGAGAGGCTACTCCTTCACCACAACTGCAGAGAGGGAAATTGTCAGGGACGTGAAAGAGAAGCTTGCTTATGTTGCCCTAGATTATGAACAGGAGCTGGAGACAGCAAAGAGTAGCTCTGCTGTGGAAAAGACTTATGAATTGCCTGATGGCCAAGTAATCACAATAGGGGCTGAGCGTTTCAGGTGCCCAGAGGTCCTTTTCCAACCATCCATGATTGGCATGGAAGTTGCAGGCATTCATGAGACCACTTATAACTCCATCATGAAATGTGATGTTGATATTAGGAAAGATTTGTATGGCAACATTGTGCTTAGTGGTGGCTCGACTATGTTCCCTGGAATTGCTGATCGCATGAGCAAGGAGATCACGGCTCTTGCTCCAAGCAGCATGAAGATCAAAGTGGTTGCCCCACCTGAGAGGAAATATAGTGTTTGGATTGGAGGCTCCATCCTTGCTTCTCTCAGCACCTTCCAACAGGTTACATATTATGAAACACAAGTCTTTTTCTGTAACTGATACCAATATACATGCTTTTCTATCATACCTATCATCATCACATTTGCTCAGTTTTCTTAAAAAAAAACTCTTGATTTGCAGATGTGGATTTCGAAGGCAGAGTATGATGAATCTGGTCCTTCAATCGTCCACCGAAAATGCTTTTAAAGGTTCTTTCAAGTTAGTAGCGTCAATTCTGCTATGGTTTTTGCCCATGTTATCTTCAGAGATTGTTTGCTTTAAGGGATGTGCTTGATGTTTTCATTGTTATTTATTGTTTTGATGTGCACAATTGTTGGCGCTTGTGATTCAAGTGCATCTGCGTCTTCTCCGCTCTCAATTTTCGTATTGCTTGAATTGCCATTTTGTTACATTCCAGAATTGCTGTCATTATGTTATGAATATTTATATTATTTCTATTGGTAACATTCTTATCTTTGTATTAAGTGCTGAGATTGGATGCATTAATGTTTGTGAATTTCATGTTTTTTCTTTACTTCTGAGATATTTTGATAGGTATGGATCAATGAAGAGAGCTTGCGAGTGAGCGAAAGATAGGAGAAGAGTAAACCTAGCACTAGAGCATGTTATTAGGGTTCTTGTTAGGAGTTCTCTCCTGCTTTACTGGTCATAACTCATAAGTGGCAATTAGAATTATAGAAAGCTCTCTATACAACGATATTTGAGATATCTATATAGGTTTTTTAGGGCTTTCTGCACAGGGCTGTGAAAATGGTTTCACGTTCGTAAATTGCTCGAAAATTGAATTGAATTTTAGTTTGAATCGAAATAGGCTCGAACTAATTGAGCCGTGCTATGAGCTAAACTAACAGATGTATTTAATTTCGAGCTGATTTCAATCCATGGTTGGGAAAGACATAAGAATTGGGTGCTATATATGTAAATTCCCCAAAGTTGTTTGTGTTTTTAAAAATAATTGAACATGTTAGAACATATCAAATTTATTTTATTTCAAGTAAAATCATAAATAAAATAAAATAAAATAAAATCTTGACTTAAAGTGCTTGCTATGTTTAAAGCTGCCCCAAATAGACTCTTAAAGCTTTTAATTTCTTAAAGTGCTTGCTCTCTTCTCTTTCTAATCTCTGGTTTTTTCTTGAATGCATGTCCATGGTGGTTTTCCTATGTGTTTCTCACCTTTGATTTAGACATGGCCAATATCTACTTGGGCCTATTGCAGATGGAATGATAAAATCATCCCAAACCTTAAGCCTCTATTTGGGATTAATTTTGTTTTTGATTTTTTTTTTTCTCTATTTTTTAAATCATGTTTGTTTAATATGTTTTTAATATAATTTTATTTTTTGATTTCTTAAAATAAGCAATCATACTTTTGAAAACACTCAAAATAATTTTTAGGTGTATTGAGTGTTTTCAAAGATAATTATATCAAACATATTAAATATATTTTGTTTCAAATTAAAACATAAATAAAACAAAATAAAAAGACAATAGTGATCCTAAATTGCCTCAAAGTTAATAATCTCATTGTTGTTTATTGTGATTCCAGCCATCTTTTAAGGTTTTTCATCAAAGCTATATAATAAACAGAACAAACACCATGGAAAAATTAACAGTAAAGTTTTAAACATAATTCAAGTCATAAAATCTTGACTTAATTTTTTCCTAATGCTTTAATATGTTTGAAGTGTCAAACTTTATATCTGAAAGGATTATAAAAGTGATCATACTACAAATAGACTCGATCAAGCTTTCCCTATTTAGATGCCTTTATACACAAACCAAATTAAAAAAAGCCTGATATTTAGGAAATAAAATCAATGCGTAATCAGGATGGGTTACATGAACACTTTGATTGTTTAACAAACTACACTTTAATTTGACAAAATGCTAATTTAATGCCTTCATCGTACATCATCAGAGCCCTCTGATAAAGAAAAATACAAGAAA
This sequence comes from Phalaenopsis aphrodite, assembly GCA_003013225.1. Classification (NCBI taxonomy): domain Eukaryota; kingdom Viridiplantae; phylum Streptophyta; class Magnoliopsida; order Asparagales; family Orchidaceae; genus Phalaenopsis; species Phalaenopsis aphrodite. Next base: position 298,397 of record NEWO01000060.1, on the reverse strand, counting down.
CTACTAAAATTAAAAAAATAATAATCATTTTCTCTAAAGAAAAAAGCCATTCTAAACAGCCTAACAATACAAGCTTCCGTCCCTTGTCCTCTGCAACAATTCAAACTCATCAACTAATGCTTCAATCCATTATTGAGGTAAAGACTAATCATCCCAATCAATTTCCCAGCCATCTTTAGCAGGATTTGCAGATCTGGAAGAAAGACCATTAGATGGAACACTTTCAGTAACTTTTTTATCTGCAGTTCTAATAACAGCCTCCTCATCATCCCAATCATCATCCCAGCTCTGATCCCAGCCGTCCGCTGGGACTTCATTGGCGGTCACAGATGAGGGTTGTGTGTGCATAGCCATCTCAAGCTGCTGATATGGTACTCCGGCATCGACTCGCTTTTCCGTTCTTCCAAACTTGCAGCAGGCCCAAGTTCCACAAATGATAACGAAGGTGGCGAACAAGAAGTAGGCGCCATGCATGGGTCTCAACTGCGCGGCATAAGCTGGGAACTGCTGGAAATGGAACCCATCAGAGATGGATGTCTTGGTTGTAAGAACACAGTCCCCTTCTCCAGTAGTTAGAGTTATTATGAGGTCCCTTGAGGCATCTGCTGTGAGATTGAACTGAGAATAGAAGATATTAACTGTGGTTGATCATTGTTGAAGTTATGGTGCACATTAATCTCAGTTCATCACTAACATGATGTGATTTGTGAACCAGGTCATACAAGTTTGGTGCTTTCAAAACAAGTATTTACACAAGAGAAGTGTACAAAATTGAAGAAACATGAACCGGGGTGTTTGTGGTGCACAAATTGCTATATACTGCATCATTAACATGGTGGGCATACTCTCAATTAACCATTAATATAAGATTTGAGAGTAAAATTGAAATTATCAGCCCCATGAGTGTCTCTGCATTTCTGATGTAGGAAAAACAAAAAAAGTTGTCTATTTTATTCTTTCCGCAAATATCCCCTTCACCCCTCAAGGAAAGGAAAAAAAAAACTCAAGTGCTATATTTTATACTATTGTTGATTCTCCAACAAAACAAAAGAGTATTTCTCACCTTAATATAGGCGTAAAATAAGCTGAATCACTATTTTTACATGAGATTTAGCATGCGAAAAATAGAAAAATTGAACCATATCCTAGCACCAAAAAAGTGGCCAAGCAATTGTACCAACTCATCTCTACTAACATTTCTTATATAGTTGATAGATTGCTCTTTATCAACATAGTAAATGGATAAATCTTCAATAATTTTTTTCTTTTTGCTCTTTATCAACATAGTAAGTGGATAAATCTTTAATAATTTTTTTCTTTTCTATCTTTAACCATTTTGTATGGAAATGAGATGGAAGGAAGATAGTGCAATAAATGAAAATATATTACAGCAAAAAAACAAGAAAATAATAATAATAATAGAAAATTGAGTGCACGTTATCATTGTAAACGGTTGCTAGTTAGTACTGGGAGATCAATGTTTAGACGAAAAAGGAGCTTAAAAGCAAAAAAAAAAGTAAAGCACATCCATAAGTCTTGCAAAGCTACGACTTAGTCTTGCTAGATGAAAAACGATACAAATATGATTTGTTACGTTTTAAAATAACAGTACGAATTTAATGCATTAGCGCACAAACATATATATTCTAACTCCTAAATTTTGATCCAATTAGGTTGTGATAAGGCTTAAAAATAATTTAATTGCTGACAATGAGTGAATGCGACACATTTCACCATTAAAAGTGAAAGATGAAAAAGAAACTTCTAAAAATTTTGTCTAGTTCTCCAACTATTGACACAATAATTTCTATCAAGCGTTAATATTATGCATGTACAAATACATGTATACATGCGCATTAATATTTAAATATAAACTCTTATAAATCATAATAGAATGGATACAAAAAATAGATGATAAAAATAAAATTTATAACTCAATGAAAGGGTCGAATCCATTTACGATCCCGAGTTTCCAGACACATCGCACTTCCGCTCGGGTCGAGGCTGCCATTCGGCCCTAAGGCGGATCAATAAAGAGTAATGGTTGAAAGGATCTTCAACAAGAGTTTTAAATTAATTTTATTAGTGCAATTTTTTTTGTCAATGGTTGATAGAGTTCCTTTCTGATCGCCTCTTTCATGATCTTTTCTATGGGTAGAACTACTGCGATCGCTCTAAACTTCGACCCTTCTTCAGTTTCAAAAAGGGGAGCAAAGCTTTTTTTTTTGCTCCCTCTATTAATAGATCAGGTCCCCTCCTGCAGGCATGAATGAAAGGCTCTTTCAGGAAGTAGTCCCATCACCCTCGGGCCCGGCGCCAACCAAGAGGAGGCGGGTCTCTCTCCAACCATTCCGAAGAGCCGAGATCTCGTAAAGGAAAAATGAGTGAGCTCAGCTGGTTTGGCCTGCGTGAATAAGTTCAGTGAAGTAAGGGAGCCTTCAGGCTTTCCAATTCAGCGGCTCATGGCTCGCTCAGTTCGCTCGCGGAGTTCTTTAGATCAGTAGATCTATCTATAGATCTGGATAGAGTCTCGCTCAGAAAGGAAGAGTAGTGCGCTTAGCACTTAGTGCCAGCAAGACCTTGCATGCGTGGACAAATGGTCAGATGGTCAGGAAGAAGGTGAAAGAAAAGTGACATGGGTTGTCAGTCAGCCTTTCATTCTCAGCTCACTAGACAGGGAATATGCGTATAGTAGAAAAAGCTTGAACTTGAAGCAACTAGCAATGCTACCATCAATCAAGGAAAGTTTGACCAACCAACCCTGCCATCCTAGAGCATTAGCGTACAATAAGGGCATTTTGAAATTGAGTGAGTCACATTTTATCTCAGATGTAGAATAGAAGTTTTCTTCCTATTTCTTTGGTTTTGAGTTGGCTGCACTGTGTTTCACATAAGATCCGCAGTCTACCCGAGGCTATCGTTCACTAGGGCACGAGAAAACCAAAGGTCAGTACAAAATTGTTATTGTTGGGTCCCAAGCAATAAATACGAAAAGTGAAGGGTTGCATTAGGTAGTTGATGACTAATGTAAATTTTTTGTTAAAAAATCATGAAATGAATCATTTAAATCATTGTGTAAATACTATAACAGTCCATAGAATTGATGTGTTGTATGACCATAATACGATAATAAGTGTGCAATGGTCGATAAACCGACGTTTAGGTGTAGCGTCAAATAAACAAGGGTTCCCATATTATAGATGAATGGAGGCAAAGAAGTTAATTCATAAAACTAATATTAGGATAGGATCTTGAAACAAAAGTATTATCAAAGGTAAATTAATGGAATTTATAGATATTATGATTCATACGAAGATAAATATCTTAAACATTCAAGAAACTAAATGGGTTGGAGAAAAGGCTAAGCAGATTGATAGCTTAGGTTTTAAATTTTGGTATTTAAGTAGGAGTCGCACTAGAAATAATGTAAGTGTAATTATAGATAAGAGTTTGAAAGATCTTGTAAAAATTAATAGAATTGAAAATATAGTCCTAAAGATTGTTATTGATACTAAGGTTTTTAATATTATACTTGTTTATGCTCCTCAAGTAGATTTAGATACATGTTTAAAACGAAATTTTGGAATTGCCTAGAAGAATTAATACAAATGATATTTATTGAAGAAAGAATTTTTATTGAAGGAGATTTAAATAGATACGTTGGCTGAGTGGTAAAATATTTTAAAAATATTCATGGTGCTTTGGAGTGATAATGACAAAGGTAGAACCATATTAGATTTTGCTTTAGCACATGATTTTGTTATTAATAATACTGTATTTAAAAAAATGAGCATATTATTACTTATAAGAATGGATCCAATAAAACACATTGATTATTTTCTTATAAGAAAATTAGATCGTCGAGAATATAAAGATTGTAGAGTCATTGCAAGTGAAAATTTAAGTACTCAACATCGATTACTAGTTTTGGATTTTAAGATAACGAGTTATAAGATAAATAATATAATGAAATATTATCATTGAATTAGAAGGGGCACCTAAAAGATAAATAAAATTATTTTTATGAGTAAACTTCATGATTTCAAGATTTAGGATGTTCGAAAAAGTTTAATTTTACGCGGGATATGGTAACAAGTACCATTAAATAAGCAGCAAAAAGATTAATTGGAGAAACAAAAGGAAAAAAAATTATAGATAAAAATAGTTGGTGAAATAATAATGTGCAAAAAAAGATAAAATATAAGAAGCGTTATAAAAATTAGTTTAAATATAAAAGATTAAAGAACCGGAAAAAATATAAAGTGACTCGTAGGGAAGCTAAGAGAATAATTTGTGACGCTAAGAATTTTGTTTTAGTGATATTTATAATATATTAGATATTAAAGATGAAGAAAAATATATGTATAAACTAGCCAAACAAAGAGAAAAAAAGTAAAGATTTAATTCAAGTAAAGTTTATTAAAGATGAAAATCAAAATATGATTTTCTTAGAGGAAAATATTCAACACAGGTGGGCGAGCTATTTTGAAAAAATTTTCAATGAATTTTTTGAAAATACGATCAACCTTAGTGATCTTAATATCATTAATAAAAATTAAATATTTATTTTTACCATCGCATTAGTAAAAAAAATTAAGGAGGCTTTAAGGAAAACCAATAGTGCAAAATATGTAAGACCTGATGATATCCCAATTGAAGTGTGGAAATATTTGTCCAATTTGGAAATTTCTTGGCTTGCTAAACACTTTAAAATTATTTTAAAAACAAAAAAAAAATGCTCGAGTGGAGGAAGATTATTTTGGTTCCCATTTTAAGAATAAAGGAGATGCACAAGAGTGTGAAAACTATAGAGGCATTAAGTTAATGCGTCATACCTTAAAATTATGGGAGGGTAATTTAACATAGTTTAAGACGTGATACAAAAATTTCTCATAATCGATTTGGATTATACCAAGCAAGTCTTACACGGAGGCTATACATTAATTAAGAGGTTTAATGGAGAAGCATAGTGAGAGTAAGGATGATCTATATGTGATTTTTATTGATTTAGAAAAAGCTTACGGTAAGGTTCCTAGAGAAGACCTTTGGAGAATTCTAGAGATGAAAGGTAATGAAATGACTTAATATTCAAATCATTAAAGATATGTATACAAGAGCTATTAATTGTGTTCGAATAGAAGGAGGATTGACCAAGTGTTTTTCTATTTCAGTTGGATTACATCAGGGCTCGAATTTAAGCCCATATATTTTTTATTTAGTTATGGATGCTCATACTGGCATTTATATGAGGATGTACCTCGGTGTGTATGATTTTCGCTGATGATATCCTTCCCGTAGATAAGACTAGAGATAGAGTTCGAATAGGAGGATTGACCCAGTGTTTTCCTACTTCAGTTGGATTACATCAGGGATCAACTTTAAGCCAATAAATTTTTGCTTTAGCTATAGATGCTCTTACTGGGCTTTTCTATGAGGATGTATCTCAGTGTGTATGATTTTCGCTGTTGATATCCTTCCCATGGATAAAACTAGAGATAAAGTTCGAGAAAAACTTGAATTATGGAAATCTACAGAAGAGTCTAAAGGCCTTCGTTTGAGTAGAGACCTAAAACTGAATACTTGGAAAGTAATCTTAGTAGTAGTAGCTCTAGTAGCAAAGTTGTAACTATGGCTGATCAAATCACTAAAAGATGTGAAAGTTTTAAATATCTCGAGTCTATTGTTCAAAATGATGGTGATGATAATATTGACGTTATGTTATTAGTAGAATTCAAGTTGGTACGTTGAAGTGAAAGAATGCATCGGGCCTATTGTATGATAGAAATTTATCGCTTAGACTATAAGAAAAATCTTATAAGATGGTGAGAACTGCAATTCTTTATGGCACAAAATATTGGCCTTTAAAAGAGAAACATAAAACAAAGTTTAAGTGTTGATGAGATGAGAATGCTTAGATGTATGAGTGGCTTGACTCTTAGAGACAAAATGTGAAATGAGTCTATCCGTGAAAGGTTGGTGTAACTCTAGTGATAGACAACATTAAAGAGAGTCCTCTTGATGGTTTGGTCACATTAAACGTTCGCCTTTAGATGATTTGGTTAGAAGAGTAGATATTTTAGATTTGAATTGTGTTAAGAAAGGCAGGGGTAGACTTTAGAAAATTGGGTATATTGTAAAAAAATATGATCTCAATCTATTGGAATTAAATGAAAATATGAAACTCAATAGGACACAATGGAGAAAAATGATTCATGTAGCCAACCCCACTTGGAGGGATAAAGGCTTGTTGTTGTATCCTATCATGCCATTCAATGTTATTTAAAGCAAGCATAAAAGTAAATTTTTGCTCGCGTACGAGAAAATTTAGCATGAAAATTTGGTAGTGCTAACTTGCTTAGTACGGAAAAAAAATAATAATTTAGAGACCCATTCAAGTTAAATTTTACCCAAATTATCCTGATATAATTTTTTTTTTCTTAAGGGAAATGAGAATGAGTGTCTCTATGAAAAATCACTTTTCTTATAAGGTCCGAGTCATTTAGCGAGCTAGCTTGCTTATGAAATTATAAATAGAAATTTGGCTCAAGCCCGCATTGATTGGTCAAAGCCCGAATAAGCCCAACCCACACCTAGCCCGACCCTCCTAATGCCCAGGTCTACTTGGTATGTGTTTGGTACAAGAGTATGGATCAATTTGTTTGCTTTTATCATCCAAAATCTCATGTAGAAATAGTGATTAGGTCTTATTTATATAAAAAAGCAAGAGTACCAAATTCCTCCTACATAAGTTACTGCCCTTAAGATTCACAAAGAAACTAGAACCATAATTTAATAAAAACAGTGTTTTTGTTGTTTGTTAGAGGTTGGAGAGGACATTTGTAGAAAGAATAATATAAAATACTTTTTTTTTTCTTTTATCATTTTAGGGGTAAAGTGCAGAAATGAGAGGTGCATGAGAAATCCAGAGCATAAATATAAATGGAGAGTATGATCACTGAGATGGCTACATTATATATATATATATATATATATATATATATATAGAGTCATATTAAATGACTTTCATAAGTGTGATTATAGAGTATATGAGCCCAATAGCTGTAAAAAAGCATGCTTGCTATTTCCCAAGCGAAAGATCACTTCTCACTTTCACAATGAAACAACCATATGAAGGGGGTATATTAAGCAGAATTCCATCTTCTAACTCTTTAATGAAACCAAAAAAGACCTTATTGAATTTTTAATCCAAAAGAGATTATTTATTATAATGATTTTTCTTACTGATGTGCATGGGGCCTTCAATCACAAGTTTCATATTATATATAAAGAAGCAATGATTTTGAAAGATAAACTACTATTATAGATGTTATCCCTAAAACATTCATGACAACAATCCTCAAAAGCTCTAGTTCAGGTGTCAAATGCTCAATTTGTCAAGAGATTGGTCGGCAGTACAATAGAACTGAGTAATCAAACACAAGAAGGTTAACTCTAGCATTATGGTTTTATGCGAATAGCTTTTCTTCCATAAAGTTATCCATCATCAGCAATTCTTTTAAAATATAAAATTAAAGAAATTATGCTTATAAGGTAATATTCAAGAGTACCAAATATAGTGGTGCATTTCATTTAAGTTCATTAAATAACAAAAAGAATCAGCATATCCAAATGAGAACTTATGCAATTTAGTTGTATTCAAATATCTGAAGATTGAAGTCTCCCAAAGATGCTATACTTTAAGAAGTTTTGAGTATTTCATGGTGTTAGAAAGAGACGGAAGTGAGACGTTACTTCAACTCTTCAACCTTATATTTTTCTAACACAAAAGGGGCTGGTAAAGGGCTAGAAACAACATAAATTTGCTTGAATACTTAATTTGCCCTCTCAATACTTAGAATGGATACCATGCCATCAATTTTCATATATTTAAATAATATAAGCACAAAAAATGTCACTGAAATGTTAATATAAGTAAATCTAAAATCTCGTATCAGAAGGTAACAACATGTTGATCATGCATAGGAACTTGCAAACACATGCAGCACAGATTGTCACGTAGATTTTTCCCCAAATCAACAATTATCATCATTTATCAAGGAAGTTCTACAAAGTATTAAAATGGAAAGTACTGATACAAAGCTAGATGGAAAGTACACATATCCGCTAGGTGCATAGAAGAATTCCTAGTCAAGAAATTAACAAAATTAGATATTTAATTTTTGAATTACATTAATTATAGTTCTCATTTAATCACAAAAGGATGAAGAAAATAGTGTGTTAAAGCTTAATTCAAGTTGAATATCAAATAATTAGGCACAAATAACACTAAAGATTATCTATCATGTATTCTATAATCGACTCATCAAAGATTTGATAATAACAAAACTTATTATGACATCTAATTATTTACTAATTGTCTAATGTTTATCAAATTATTAAGTCATGTAAACAATGAACTAGCGTGGCTTAGCATGCTTGGAGCTCTTACATAACTGAAGACCGAATTAAGTTTTAGAAGATCATCATTGTAAGGTTTAAGAAATTAATTAACATCACACATCAGGGATGATGAACGTTATAGGCTAATGTGCGTATGTTTTTATGAGAAAAGAAGCTATTGTTACAAGTATCAGATGATCAAGAAGTAAAAACAATCATATTATGTAGCGGAAGTTTACAAGTAGTCATTTTAAAGATTGACAGGCCACTACTGATGTCTCCACTAAACCCCAAGGATCACCGATTTAACATGCAGTGGCTCTTTCGGTTATGTGGCATCCAAGAAAGGATTTGTTTCACATGTTTTAAACACTCCTTTTGGTTATGAATTCCACGTGATTCAAATAGCTTTGGACATGTGAAAACTAGTAAAAGCTTATCCAAAAGGGCATAATAGTTGAATTATTTGAAGACTTCTTTTGGTCATAGAAAAGAACTTCTAGAAATCCTTCGGTAATCTCTTTCCTAATCTATTCATTTTTTATTGTTCTTTATATGTTTATTTTCAATCTTTCTATTATAAATTTATGTCGGGCAAGTCTACCATGGAAGCTATACATTTATTGAGAGGTTTGATGGAAAAGTTCAAAGATAATAAGGAGAATCTACATTTGATTTTTATTGATTTAGAAAAAGCTTACGATAAGGTTCCAAGAGATATCCTTTGAGGAGTTCTCGAAAAGAAAGGCGTTGATATGACTTATATTCAAGTCATTAAAGATATGTATACTAGAGTTGTTACTTGTGTTCAAACTGAAGGAGGGTTGACCAAATATTTTCCTATTTCTATTGGATTACATCAGGGATCGGCTTTAAGTCCATATCTTTTTGCTTTAGTTATGGACGGTCTTACTGGACATCTACAGGAGGATGTACCTTGGTATATGCTTTTTGCTGATGATATTCTTCTCGTGGATAAAACGAGAGAAAAAGCCCAGGAAAAACTTGAATTATGGAGGTCTAAATTGGAGTCTAAAGGCCTTCGTTTAAGTAGAACTAAAACTGAATACATGGAATGTAATTTTAGTAGTAATAGCTCTAGTGACAAAAGTGTGACTTTAGGTGATCAAACTATTAAAAGGTGTGAACGATTTAGATATCTTGGGTCTGTTGTTCAAAGCGATGGTGATATAGATCGGAATGTTAATAATGGAATTCAAGTTAGTTGGTTGAAGTGGAGGAATGCTTCGGGTCTTTTGTGTGATAGAAAAGTACCGCTTAGACTGAAAGGAAAATCTTATAAGACGGTGGTGAGACATGCAATGCTCTATGGCGCTGAATGTTGGCCTTTAAAAGAGAAGCATAATAATAAGTTAAGTGTTGCCGAGATGAGAATGATTAGGTGGATGAGTGGTTTTACACTTAGAGACAAAATGTGAAATGAATATATTCGTGATAGGGTTGGTGTAGCTCCTGTGACGGAGAAAATTAGAGAAAGTCGTCTTAGATGGTTTGGTCACATTAAACGTCGACCATCTGATGATCTGATTAGTAGAGTAGATGTTTTAGATTCGACTTGTGTTAAGAAAGGCAAAGGTAGACCTAGGAAGACTTGGACTTACTGTATTAAAAATGATCTTAATTTACTAGAACTAAATGAAAATATGACTCTAAATAGGACACAATGGATAAAAAGAATTCATGTAGCCGACCCCACGTAGTGGGATTAAGACTTTGTTGTTGTTGTTGTTGTTGTAATGTGGTTTATGCTTAGGAAGGTTTTGAAGAGTTCGTACTTGTAATAGTATAACAGATAGCCCTACCCCTTGAATGATAGAAAGAGATGTTTTAGGAGTGGAATCTTAAGTAAGGAGGCATTGGCTTGGGCGTAGGACAGATAGTGTTGGACTACATAAAATCATTATGTCCATTGCCTTACAAATAGATTTTTTTCATTGCATTATTATTAGCTTAGCTTCTATTGTCCTATGTTCATGAGCTCTATATGTTCAAAGCTTATATATGTTGTCCTGCTTGTTTTTATCTTCCTTGGTGCTATTTCGCATCCTTAGCAATTGTGTTTTTTTTATATCATCAATATCTTGTTTGGACACTAGACACTATTATTTGGTTGCACTTGTAGATTGGAACAGTCGTGTTCAAATTAATGTGCTAGTGTACTTGTGTATGATCATTAATATTGTGCTTATAGGATGACCAATCATGAAAGGATCACTTTAACTGCCATACCAACATACACTTGTATACATGCATTTGATTGTTGGAAGATTTACATATTTACCATGCAATTCTTATGTCCTTACATATCTAAACCCTGAACATCAATTTTTACATACATACCACCTTACCTATGCATCAAAAGGTGTATTTCACTTTTTAAAAGATAAAATGGTGATATTTTTTGATGTGATACGAATGATTTGGGTGCTATAAATGTAAAATTCAAAGTGTAGGTGTGTAAATACATAGGAATTGGGTGGTATGCATGTCAATGTCCCTTGATTATTTATAGTCGTATTTCATTATATACATTAATGAATTGAAAGTGGTGGAAAAAATTTCAAGTGCTAGTGTACAACCCAATTCACCCCCTCCACTTCGCTTAGAGTGCCTATGCACTACACAAAGTTCATTCAATCTGCACACTTTCACCCTCCATAAGATAATATGAAAAAATATTTAAATGGCAGTTGCTGAAAGCTATATTTTAGCTACTTTATATCCTTAAACATTCAAATAAGTTGTTATGGAGGGTGAACTATTTGCAAGATAAATGAATATTATCATCATAAAAGGATAATTCTCTTTTGACTCTTCTCCTAAGAGGAGAATCACTACTCTACTCCGATTTAAATTTTTGTAGTACAGCATTCAAATGTAAGATCAAAATTGTTAATTCTTTCAAATGTCATAAAAAACCAGTGATATTCCCTATTTCATGAATTTCTAAGATCGTTTGATCTTAATCAAATGAATCAAATTTTACTCGATGAATATTTCTAATTGCATTAGAAAATAATTATGATTTCAAAATTCAAAATCTTTTAAATAGTTTGAAATCAATTACATGGGTTAACTATGATATCAGGCACAAATCGGGTGATTTTGATTGGTTATTACATGGGTAAAGTTAGACTTTAAAGAGAGTTTCTAAATGTTGTCAAGTCATCCTTATAGTTGTTATAAGCTTGGTAAATGTTTAAATTACCACTAAGTTGATGAGACTCAATCCATTAGTATACCTATATTTAAAATAGCAATCAACACTGAGATAATAAATTTGAAGAATACATAAAAGTGTATTAAAACAAAAGTCTACTTTATAGTCCACCTCAAAGCCCATAGTGCGAGGCTATTATCATTATAATTTCTAGTTTTATCTTGAATATTTGAAGCTCTCTTAATGAATCATTATTTTCCCTTCGTTCTTTGTTGAATTTAGCTGAAGTGTTAAACTTGTTCAAAGCAAACCAATTTAAGCAACTTCTATTATTATTATCTTTAGTTTATCAGTTCATCCCTTCTCCTCTCTAAGATTTTGGCATTAGTTTATCTACCCATCAAATGAGTACACATTGTCTAGTCTTCATTATGCATGCAAAGCATTGAAGTCTATTTTCAACTATCATATCTTTGATAGATGTAACTCCAATTGTCCATATATTGTAATCATTCCCTAATTTAATCTTTCTAGCTTTGCCACATACACCTTAGTATTCTTATTTCTGTCAGAATTAGATTCGACAAAACAATTATACAATCCAATATTTAGTTTTATGCAATATAACTAGCACAATATAAGTTATATAAAACTTACAAGTAAATCACAATGACATCCTCATAACATATTATACTTTTGAACACTTCCACATTTTAATCATTCAATCATATAGAAATTGTATCCTCATATTTCTCTCCTTTCTTTTATATTATAAATCCAAGATTATTAAATATATTACATCTAAATATCACATTATCTTCTAACAATATTAGTTGATATATATTAATAACACACCCACAAATATTGTACATCAAATTTTCAATATTTATTCTACTGATTGTAAACTTTCTTATGTTATTTACAAACTCCATTTCTTAACTCCATTGTTTTAACCTTTCACTTATTTTATCATCCATTCTTCATCTTTTAATTTCCATTATGTGCATCTACATCAATGGTAGATACTACGTAAATTAAAAGAAGAGAAGAATGGGTGCTGACATAAGGGAATTGACAAGAGAGAGAAGAAGAAAATAGATAATGCCATTTTGTGACTATTTAACCAATCCTGTACCATGTGAACATCATTTTGTTGAATAAAAATTCACACAAATATAAATGTCTATAAAATAATCATAAAGAGAACCTCAGGTTCATAGGTTTTGAAATAAATAACAAATCACTAAAGCATTATTTTCCACCAAAGCAATCCTACTGCTATTAGCCAAAAATATTTCAACTCTGGCTTACAGATACAAGGACCATTTCATGAATGGCACTGTGAATATGAGCATCAAAAGCAAGACATAAACTGAGCACTGAATTTTGCCTCCAACCTACATGAAAGAGATTCTTAAGAAAGATTTTGTACCCGGGTTCATTTTAATCAAAACTAGAGTGCATAAATGGCGTATTAAACGGTCAAAAAAATGAAAATTAATCTAAATGAGACCAAGTAAGAAACAATGTCCTGCTTCTTAATCTACCAGTGAAAATGAATGAAAAGCATGGATAGTAAGAAGTGATCCTCCTACCTAGAAGTGGAGGCTGGGCCAATTTACCAGATAGAGGAGAAACAATAAAATTTAAAATATGTTGCATCAAAAATATGCAGACGGACATTCATTTCTATTTCAAAATAAAATACGACAAACTGAAGAATCATCTAGGTCATACAATATGTAAGCGTAGATACACATGCTCATGTTATATAACACAGCTAAGGCGACAAGGAATAACAACTAGCGAAAAAATAGCATTTTTTAAGCACTAGAAGATTAAAATCTTTTTTATTGTTATAAATAAATATTTATCTTCATGATGTTGTGAGGCAAGATGATAACACTATCAAAGAAGCTTGATGTGTTAGTTTTGTACAAAAATAGTAATCATTGATAAGGATGGAAATAATAAAAGAAAAAGATTCAGCAAAGAAACCTTTTTGTTGCTGTGCTTTGGTAGACTCAACAATGTGGAATCTATTTTAATATTGCTAGGGTTTTTGATATTCACATTCAGATCATCTGCTCTGGTATTCTGGACTAGAAGTAAAAACTCCGTGGAATCTGTAGAAAGGAAGGCATAAAAGTGATGAAATCATTTGATAAGGAGCAATTACTGCTAAAAAATGACAATTTCTGAACATAAAATTAGTTAAAGCAAAACCACTTAATATCCAATAAAGTAAAAAACAACACAAAGCAAAACAGCTTTCAAGAGAACAAGGACCCATTTCATTTGCACCATAGCTTATAAACACAGAGACCCTCATGAAACCCATCAATCAAGGGTAGAAAACTGTTGTAAGAGATCAGATATTTTTAATACTGAATATGTATAGCAGGTTTGGCATCCGATATCCTATATTTGTCGACATCTTATTTAAGTGGGCAAAATAATCAAAGATAGCAAAATTGGAGCATTAATAAATTGTACTTTGTTTTACATTCATGCATCTTATATTTGTTGCTTATATGGTCATCCTCAACCATGCCAAGAAAAATCAAGTGGTTTGTGCTGCAAAAATGCAATTCATACAAACATCTCTATAACCTCCACTCATAATCATTATCATCATCAGCAGCATTAGCATTAGCATTAAGCCAACTATTTGGTATTAAATTTACAAATTATCATTTTCACTCTTTCTTTCCAAGTGTTGCAAAACTTCTTAAACCTATCTTTCACAAATATTTCTTAATAGCTTTTATCTATTTTATTTGAGGTCAATCTATTCTTTAAAATCCTTTAACGCCAACTTTATCTGCCTGCCTGATAAGTGCAACTTCTACTTTCAGTGTACATGCACAAATCATCGAGTATGTTTTAATCTTCAAAAAGATATTACGCTAAGTGTTCATCTAATACAACCATCCCTCAATTTTTCCTTCCAAATCTTATCTTAGATGTAATTTAACATTCACATTTTCACCAAAATCAACTTAGCCATTAACTATTTCACTTCTTAATGCCTAGATATGCACAACATAACTGGCCTAATTATAGTTTTTAAATTTTATTTTCAAGTTTCAACGATATCCTATTATACACATATAATACTCGAAAAATAATTCTCCTTCGAGCTACTTAGCTTTAATTCTTGAAGTTATGTAATCAACTACATCTCAATCATTTGGTGTAATAGGTTAAGTTAATAAAGTCTACCATGCATAAGTATAACCTTAACTTCTAATGATATTGATTAATGATTGTTAAAAACATATTTAGTAAACTAAATTACACTAGGATTGTCAAAACAACTCGGTGTTCGCAAACAGTTCATGTTTGGCTCGTTAAGAAGCTTGTGTTCGATTCGTTCGCTAAGCAAACGAGCCAAACACAAACTACCTTTTTGCGCTCGATATATAAATGAGCCGAAAACAAACAAATATTTGTAACATATTATTTCTAATGCATTTAACTTGATCAAAACTTATAGATCTCTTAGCCCCTACATTAACTACAACATTTGCTAGCTCATTACCCTCCATTTAGAAATTTTAACTTTCTTATTACTTATATTGACTTTTTATGGCTTCTTTATTCCATAAGTGAACTTTATTGAATCACCAAAATTTATTATAAGTGTCCATATATTATCTTCAACTAAATTAATTATTCATAAGGTGGATGAGGAATTGCATCCTGTACGTGGGATTTCCCACAACTAAAGACCAGACACGGCATCCAGATTACGCGAATGACATATAGCCGAACTAAGCGGCTCCTATTTTGATTACTTTCCAATTTTCAGCACATTTCTTTTTATCTTTCCTTTTTAACCATTTTTTGCATATGTTGTATTAATTTTTGATGTATTTTCTATAGGGATAGCAGTCAGCGTCTTCGGTTTCCCCTTCTAGGGCTATATCCAAGGGTAAATGGTGCTTTGACTAAAACAACACAAAGTAAAATAGTTTTCCCTTTCTCTGCATCCTTTCCTCCGCTGCAGCTGCCATGTCGTCGTAACTACTGCAGCAGTCCGAAAACAGCCCTTCTTGGTTGTTTTTTTGCAGTTCACCTTGATGTCGCCTTCCAAATCTCGCTCTCCTCCCTTCCGATTTGTGTCTCCTTACAAGAACCACATCTCCTCCTCCTTGCTGCCAGCAGAGTCCTAAACAGCCCTCCATCCTCACTGTTATTGTTGTTCCAGCGATCCCCCTTTGTTGTGAACATCCCGAACAACCCTCCTTGGTTGTTTTTTTGCAGTTCACCTTGATACCACCTTCCAAATCCCGAACTCCTCCGTTCCGACTTGCGCCGCTTTATAGGAGCCCCATCTCCTCTTCCTTGTTGCCAACACTCCTAAACAACCCTCCATCCTCACTGTCATCGTTGTTCCAGCGATCCCCCTTTCTTTTCATCATCCCGAATAGCCGTTCCATGTATATACTTACGGCGTGCTTGTTGTTCGGAATCAGAAAAACTGTTTTCTTGTTGTTTTCTGCTTGCTCACCCACACTTCCACCATCCCACCACCTTCCAAACCCTCACAGATCACCACCAACACCATGACATTCACCCTAGTTTTCTGTTGTCATTTCTTACAATTTTAGATTTCCTATATTATGTTGTTGTATTTCCTATTTCAGTTGTCTGGTAGTAATTTTGTATTTGGTTCAAAAATAATATGTGATTTTCTTGTTGTAGTTGGTTAGCACCTGTATCATTTTGTATTAGAGCTTAGCTTAACTCTAGTCTAATCCTAGGGTAATCTAAATCACCAACTACCTAACCCAAAATTTTTCCTTCCCACCCTACATAACACCAATACACCCTATCCCACCTACCCATGCCCCCTAAGCCACCGAGGAGATAAGTGTCAGAAGCCGATCAAGAGTTTAACATGGAAGAGATACGGAGGCAACTCCGCTGAGTGCTACAACGGCTCGATTAAATTAAGGAGATGACCAAGAGAGGTCACAGTTGACAGTGATAGCGAGGTTCAAGAAGGAGTGTGAGAAGAAGATTTAAATCTTTCTAGTAGGGATGATTTCAAAGAAGAGGAGAATCGACTACGACGCTTCGATATTCAATATCAAAGGAGGCCGAGAAAGAAAGTGCCACTTGAAGGATACGAAGACTTAGGAATAAAAGTGGATATACTAGATTTCGAGAGAAGAATCAAAGCAGATGACTTTATTGAGTGCTTGCAGGAAGTCAAGAGGATAATTGAATACAAAGAGCAACTAGATGGCGGCAGAGTGAAGCTCGCTGTCATCAAGTTGAAGAAAAATGCATCGTTGTGGTGGGAGAATTTGAAGAGGGAGAGAAAAGGAGGTTGGGACAAGATTACTACTTGGGATAAATAAAGAAAGCGATGCAACGCAAGTACGTACCAGTTCATTACAGACAAGACATATTCTTGAGGCAACATCACTGCATCTTTCCCAGCTCAAGAACCCATCCTCCGCATCTTTTTATCCAACCCTTTGTCGTCGTACCTACTATAGCTGCCCGGAAGCATCCTTCCATGGCTATTTTTCTGCAGTCCGCCTTGCCATC
>NEWO01000060.1:263542-280392 GCA_003013225.1 Phalaenopsis aphrodite | reverse complement strand
GAAGCTTAGGGTGGTATGTCTCCTCCCATCATAAAAGAATTTGAGGAAGTATTATCCTTAATATTCCTAACTAAGCACTCTCAGGTTCAAGTTTTCTCGTCCAATAAAAGGCACTACTTCGGTCAAAACCACTGAAGGTGGAACTTTTAGAGTTAGTAAATCAAAATATTAAGAGGTTGTAGGCGATAGGCTAGAATGGCATGGCGAGTTATAGCCCAAAAACAATATAGCAGGAATTTGATTTGGATTAGAGATAGAAGGGAGAAAAGAACCTATAAGCAAATCTAATAATCATAAAATTGATTATGGACTCTAGGAGCTTACTCTGAGTTATATGATGACAAGTTTGATCCCATACCATTTGAGCCTTGTTAAGCTTTTCATCTTCCACATATTTCCCAATCTAAACCTGATGATTCACCCCATTTGAGGAATTTGATGCCACAATCATGGCAAAAAAGCGATATCCATGTTAGATGTTCTTCTAATCTTATAATTGGAGTATCGAGGTATTGATAGCTTGTTAATCATGAGAGAGTGGTTCTACAACAACAACATTCTAGAACAGTAGAGCAAAACCTAAGCAATTACTAAAAATCAAATCGTAGCAATTATGTAATAATGAACTACTTTATTAGGACTATTTCTGATTTTTTGGGGGGCGAGGGGGGGAGTTGATCACGCCGTTTCTTTTCCCAAAATCAGAGACGATCAACTAAAAGCTTGCCATATTGTTAAAAAAATTAGGTTTTCTTTTGCTTCTACCAGAAGGTTTCTTTTGTATAATTGAATGATAGTTCTGAAAAAGTCTACAAAATTTAGAAAGCCACCAGTTTTATAAATTTAACCAAACAGACAAAAACATATAATTACTATCAAAATTTCATTATTCTTTCGCACAGAAAAATATATTTTGATATAAGCATGGGATTGCTACCATTTCCATCAATGCATTTTTCTGACCCTGTTTGGTTAATGTCTATAGTGATTTGTGATTCATGTAAAGTGCAAGTATATGTTTCATTTGAATTTAAAGGCTCACTCCAATGTAGCTGCTGAAATAAACATACCCAAATTACAAAATGAAAGCAGTTGAAGAGCATAAAAGGAACAATAACACTCATTATGAAAACTCCCAAAACATACACTGCAAGCTCTTATATAAACTATTATGGTTCAAATCATACTCAATCATTTTATCATATTATATTATAACAAAAACTTTGCCAAAACTGTACCACATCTTACTGCCTTTGCTTCTTTTTGTTTTCCCATTAACTTCTACTATCATTTCCTCCATATTATCCATAAGATTTAGCTAAAATATGCTTTTCATCGTCCTTCTCACATTCACCATAACTAGATCTTGAACATCTAACTTTCTTATGACTTCATTGCACCAATATGCTTGTTTATTGCCCAAGTTTTCTTTGAAAAAAGCAGAAGTAATTATCAAATATCTATAAGTTAGCTTAAATACCTTTAATTACTCTGCATATCATTTCATCAAAGAGAAAAGATCCCAAGCATCATAACTCTTGATTCAGAAGATAATAATTGTATATATACTAGAAAATTCATTTTATATAAACTATAATAAAAAATAGAGGTTATGGGCCTCATCTCACCAATCCCAGATGGCAAAAGACAAGCTACCAATGCTCCTTTCTGGCATGTAAGATTTGAAGCATTAGCAGTTTCACAGCTCTCATTTTTACTTTTATCACCATCCGAATCTACGATTTCATGACTCCCATTGGGCATATTATCTTTTGTTGGAGCTTGAGAAAACATGTCTTCTCTCTTCTCTGGATCCCGTGGAGCCTTATCGCCTTCATTCATGGGAGATTGCACTGGCTTATCACCTTGCTTCTTAGGAGTTTCAGACGCCTTATGCTTTTCCTTCGTAGAAGGATTCAAAGGAGCATTATCCTCTCCCTGGCTGGATGTTCCCGGGTTCAAGTTCTCTGGGGCGGGAGGAGGCACTGTTTTGGTGGAACTATCCACTAAAGGTGAACTTTTAGAGCTAGAAGTATCGGATTTGTCAGAATTTGGCATCGATTGGTTAGATTGGGGCGGCCAAAGATGGCCCTGGACCGTTGGAGCTGCGTTTTGGATTGGACGAGGGATGGAAGGGGGAGAAGAAGCAACCTGTAACAAAAACTCCAAGTTAATGACTTTCATGATGGAGTCTTAAAGCTTAATGTATATAATATGATCACAAGTTTGAACCCATACCTTCTCTGACTCATTAGGTTTCACATCTCCCTTATCTTCCACCGCCAAAGCCCGGTGTTTCACCTCAGAGGCATTAGACGCCACGGCAATAAACAAAACGCAGAACATCGTCATGGCAAACACTTTAATATTATTTTCCATGCTAGATATTCTTCAGATCTTACAGAACAAACTGGACGATCGCGGCATCACCAGTTTGTTAATTGCAGGCGAGATGGCTTTGCCACTACCACATCCTCAAACATCGGAAAAAAAAAAAAAAATTAGCGATCAAAAGATTCCTCTGGGATTAGCTTCAAGCCAGACCAATCAATTCCCCCAAGATCGGCTTTGTGCTGACAAGGAGTCAGCAGAACTAGGTTTTGCTAGTTTTCGCAACGAGGTAACTAAAAGGGATTGAAGGAGAACGCAGAAAGACATCTATGGGAGCCGAAGAAGACGCCGACTTCAGACCGAATGAGATCGGAATCTGGAATTAGGACTCTGAGTTTCTGCAATTGTTGGCCGGGGAACTTACGGGCCTGTGAAATATCTTCTAACCAGTTCAACAAAACCAAGCTGAACGCAAGAAATTTGGGAAACAAAATATTAAAAAAGGGAAGAAGCAGATTCATAGCACTCATTCTTCAAGTACTTTCCTTTCTCACGCCTACTTTAATTTTTATATATATGCCATCTATTTTTTTCATGTGCTATTAAATATTTGATTGGTTTAGATATAAAAAGAAATATTTAGATGCTAGATATGTAAATTACATGGAAATTGGTTGGTGTGTATGATATATCCTAAAACCTAAAATAAAGTAGGTTGATTTACATAATGTTGAATTTTGTTAATCACACCTAAGAAATAGAATGTAAGGAAAGATTGTGATCGAGCGACAACAAGAACACTAATATATCGTGTTCTAATCATAAAATTATTCTCCTATTTATAGATGATAGGGTACAAAACTAATATTACATTTTGGCTCATATTTTAAAGGGGTTCGTTCTAAGGTATTTCTAGTGTTTTGCACATGTATGTCTGTTGTCTGTCTACTTTCTCACTTGATTGGCTGACCTTAGCTAGCTTTGGGTCGGCAAAATTAGCTTGTTCGGCTAAGTTTGGTCGATATGAGTTGACCAGCTTATACTGCTTGACTGTTGATCCTTAGCCTGTGACGTGGAACTTTTGGCACGTGGCGTCCTTCGTATGGTCGGAGATACTATGGAATCAGTTCTTCCCTTGGGTTGACACTACTAAAGGGTATGTTTATTGTATCAGGTAAGTTTTAGCCTTGCTGGCTTGGCTTAGATGTTTTTTTGTCTTGCATCTTGCAAATTGGCTCGGGCTAGAGTCATTCGATTGTATTTCTGTTAGCCTCGTGGCTCGGTCTAATTTGGAAGATTGTAGGGTGATATCTAAAATCCCCAATTTAATCTCATTGTTTAAGAACTAAAACAAGAGTTAACCTTCAGGGGAAGGGAAGTGAGAGCTCTGGAGTGGGAGCCAGTATCCTCCTAGCCTAGTCATGGATTTAAGGATTAAACTTGAGATTAACCAATGATTTTCTATAGCACTAAATCAGGGTAGAGAATTAGAATTGCTCATATTTTAGACAATAAAAATTTAAATCATTTATTTCATCTCATTCCACCAAAAACTCATTGTAGTGGGAAAAATGTTTTTTCATATTAGAAAACTTCATCACATAAACATAGTTTCGTAATTATTATTTTAAACTTTGCATTTAAATCTTGCTAGTAATTAATAATTTAGTTCTGATAGTATCTGAAACATTTGAAATTAGTGACAGTAATTTTATTTTATTTATGTGAATTTCCTAGTTAATTTCTCATTTCAAACTTAAACCTTCCTCGTGGGATCGATATTTGGGACTTAAATAGAAAGTCTTATATTACTTGATAATGATACATATACTTGTGTAGAATCCCAACATTAAGTGTTTAATGTGATTATTCATAAAATATCACATTAAGTTTTTGGCACCGTTGCAAAGCGGAGTCAACTTTATAAATTTTACACAACTATATTTTTCGGGATCAAATTTTTGACACCGTTGCCGGGGAAGAAAACGGTAAATTAAATAGATTTGGTAAATTAGGAAATTTAGAAGCAAAATATATAAAAAAATAATATATATATATATATATACATATATATATATATATATATATATATATATATAATAAAAAATTCAAAAAATCATATAAGTATATTTATTTTAAGAGTATTTTTAAGAAATTTTTNTGGCTCGGGCTAGAGTCATTCGATCGTATTTCTGTCAACCTCGTGGCTCGGTCTAATTTGGAAGATTGTAGGGTGATATCTAAAATCCCCAATTTGATCTCAATGTTTAAGAACTAAAGCAAGAGTTAACCTTCAGAGGAAGGGAAGTGAGAGCTCTGGAATGGGAGCCAGTATCCTCCTAGCCTAGCCACGGATTTAAGGATTAAACCTGAGATTAGCCAATGATTTTCTATAGCACTGAATCAGGGTAGAGAATTAGAATTGCTCATATTTTAGACAATTCAGATTTAAATCTTTTATTTCATCTCATTCCACCAAAAACTCATTGTAGTGGGAAAGATGTTTTTTAATATTAGAAAACTTCATCACATAAACATAGTTTCGTAGTTACTGTTTTAAACTTTGCATTTAAATCTTGCTAGTAGTTAATAATTTAGTTCTGATAGTATCTGAAATATTTGAAATTAGTGACAGTAATTTTGTTTTATTTATGTGAATTTCCTAGTTCATTTCTCATTTCAAATTTAAACCTTCCTCGTGGAATCAATATTTGGGACTTAAATAGAAAGTCTTATATTACTTGATAACGATACATATACTTCCGTAGAATTCCAACATTAAGTGTTTAATGTGATTATTCATAAAATATCAAATTAAGTTTTTGACACCGTTGTAAAGCGGAGTCAACTTTATAAATTTTACACAACTATATTTTTCGGGATAAAATTTTTGACGTCGTTGTCGGGGAAAGTAACTGTAAATTAAATAGATTTGGTAAATTAGGAAATTTAGAGACAAAATATATAAAAAAATTATATATATATAATAAAAAATCCAAAAAAATATATAACTATATATATTTTAAGAGTATTTTTAAGAAATTTTTCCTTGCTTATTATATTTGTTTATGCGAAATATTGGATTTGAAGGTTTAGTACCTTACGATTCGGAATTAGAATATACTATTAAAAAATTTTGAAAACAACAAAAAGAAATTAAAAATTTGAACAAAATGGTGAATTACTTAGATAATCAAATAAATGAAAATCGAAAAAAATCTTTAAAAGATTATGCTAATCCGACAACAGATGAAATTCACTTAACTATTCAAAATCTTGGTGTTACTGCTAATTCATTTGAGCTTAAACCTGCTATTATCCAAATGGTATAAAATAATCAATTTAGAGGAACACCTACTGAATATCCTAACTTATATCTTGCTAGTTTTCTTGAAATTTGTGCTACTTTTAAATATGATGGAGTGTCTAATGATGATGTCAGACTTAGACTTTTTCCTTTTTCACTAAGGGATAAAGCTAATGCTTAGTTAAATTCATTAGCATCTGGATCTATCAGAATTTGGGGAGAACTAACACAAAATTTTTTGGCTAATTATTTTCTACTGTAAAAAACTGCTTAGCTTAGAAACAATATTACATCTTTTTGTCCGTTTGAAGGGGAATCAATATTTGAAGCCTGGGAAAGATTTAAGGATCTCCTTAGAAAATGTCCACACCATGCTTTACCAGATTGGTTAATAATTCAAACTTTTTACAATGGATTAGTAGGATCTCTTAGATCTATTATAGATGTTGCTGCAGGTGGATCACTATTGTCAAACCTTTTGATAAAACATATTCTTTAATAGAAGAAATGACTATTAATAATTTTCAATGGTCTTCTGAATAGGTAAATCCTAAGAGAGTAGCTATTATTCATGACTCTGTTGCATTGTCTATTTTAGAATATCAAATTGTTGTTATATAAAAAAAAGATTGATAAAATTGGAGTGAACTATTCTGAAATGCCACCAGTATTAGAGGAAAATTCACAAGGGCAAATAATTGATACTTAATCATCTTATGAAACTTTGAATGCTATAAATAATCATAATAATAATCCCTATTCTAACTATTTCAACCCTGGATGAAAAAATCACCATAATTTTAGTTGGAATAATTTTAACAATTCAGTGAACCCCTCAAGAAATTTAAACAACCAAGGAAATCCTAATTATCGACCTTATTATCCTCCTGAACTTAACTCTAACCCTAACCCACAAGTTAAGGAAAAGAAGTTGACGATAGAAGAAGTTGAATATGGGAAATCAAATACAAAATCAAGGGCTGGTATTAGAAATATTGAAAATCAATTAGGACATATTGTTACTGCACTTAGTAATAAACCTTCATGAAATCTTCCGAGTACTGTGGAAGTTAATCCAAAAGATCAAAAAAAGAAGCAAATTAAAGCTATTCAATTTCAAAGTGAAAAAGAAGTTGAAACAAGAATCCAAAGAGAAATTGAAGTTGATGAGGAGAAAGATGAGATTGAAAGTGACCATAATAAAATGAACAAATACAAGTTCCCTTAGAAAAATCATTACCTCTGCTTCCTCAACGACTGAAGCATAAGAATAAAGACAAACAATTTACAAAATTTTTAGAAATTTTTAAAAAGTTAACGATAAACATTCCTTTCATTGAGGCTTTGGAACAATGCCAAGTTATGTGAAGTTTATGAAAGATATAAAAAAATAAGAAAATGAAGTTTGTAGATTATGAGACTGTTGCACTCAGTGAAGAGTGTAGCGCTATTATTTAGAAAAATCATCCTGAAAGTTAAAAGATCCTAGTAGTTTTACCGTACCTTGTGCAATTGGTGAAAAGCTTTTTGGAAAAGCCTTTTGTAATTTAGGAGCGAGTATCAATCTTATGCCTCTATCGATTTTCAAATGTTTATATTTAGGAGAGAATTCTCCTACTACTATAACTTTTTAGTTAGTTGATCGATCAATAACTTATCCTAAAGAAGTTATAGAAGATGTATTAGTAAAAGTGGATAAATTTATTTTTCCTATATACTTTGTAGTATTAGATATGAAGGAAGATAAAGAGATTCCTATTATTTATGGGAAACCATTTCTTGCAACTGGGAGAGCTATGATAGATGTGAAAAAAGGAGAATTAATAATGACTGTTAATGATAAAAAACTAACATTTAATATTGCAAAAGCTATGAAATATCCTGCAATAAAAAAATATAATGAATGTTTTAGGATGCAAGTTACTGATTATCTAAGTAATGAGCAATTTAAGAAAGAGTTTGAGGAAAAATTAAGGCAAGAAAAATTTAGTGAGAATGAGAATGAAATAAAGGAAGAAAATTTAAATTATATTCAGGAGAAATTCCAAACCTTAGACTTGTTGGAAAATGATAATAAAAATCTTATTCATTCAAGTATTAAATCACCTGAACTTGAACTGAAAATATTACCTGCCCATTTAAAATACATATTTTTAGGAGATTCATATACATAACCTGTTATTGTATCTTCTGAGTTAACTGAAATTCAAGAACAAAAATTAATAGAAATGTTGAAAAGATATAAGATATAAAAAGGCTTTTGAATGGGCTTTAACAGATATTAAATAAATTAGTCCTTCAATTTGTATGCACAGAATTCTATTAGATGATCAACACAAACCTAAAGCTAATCCTTAGAGGAGATTAAGCCAAATAATGAAAGAAGTTGTTAAAAAGAATTCTGAAAATGGTTAGATGTTGGAATTATATATCCTATTTCAGACAGTGCTTGGGTGAGCTCAATTCACTGTGTTCTAAATAAAAGAGAAGTGACCGTTCAAGTAAATGAGAAAACTGAATTAATTCTAATAAGAAAAGTTACTGGTTGGCGAATTTGTATAGACTATAGAAAACTAAACATGGCCACTAGGAAAAATCACTTTCCTTTACCCTTTCTAGACCAAATGTTGGATAGATTGACTGGAAATAAATATTACTGCTTTTTATATGGATATACCGGTTATCATCAAATTCTAATTGCTCTTGGAGATCAAGAGAAGTTAACATTTACAAGCCCTTATGGAACATTTTCTTTTCGTGGAATGCCTTTTGGACTATGCAATACACCGGTGATATTTCAAAGATATATGATGTTAATATTTAATAATTTAATTGAACATGGGATGGAAGTATTTATGGATGATTTCTCTGTATTTAGGACTTCATTTGAACTATGTTTAAATAATTTAAAAAAATTTCTGGAATTATGTGAAAAAAATCAACCTAGTACTAAATTGGGAAAAATGTCTGCAATGCACCTGCGACATTTTAAAGATGTATGATGTCAATATTTAGCAATTTAATTGAACATGAAATGGAAGTATTTATGAATGATTTCTTTCTATTTAGGACTTCATTTAAATTATGTTTAAATAATTTGGAAAAAGTTATGGAATTATGTGAAAAAATCAACCTAGTACTAAATTGGGAAAAATGTCAATTTATCGTTGCAGGAGGAATTGTACTTGGGCATAAAATTTCTGAAAATGACATTGAGGTAGATCCTGCAAAAATTCAAGTTATTGAAAAATTACCACCTCCTACTATAGTTAGAGGGGTAAGAAGTTTTCTAGGACATGTTGGTTTCTACAAACGTTAGATAAATTTTTTTTAAAAATAACTAAGCCATTATGCCAACTTTTAGAAAAAAGATACAAAATTTGATTTTAATGAGGAATGCATAAAAGTATTTGAATTATTGAAAGAAAAATTAATCACTGCACCTATAGTAGTCCCACCTGATTGAGAGAAACCATTTGAAATAATGTGTGATGCTAGTGATTATGCTATTGGAGCTGTTTTAGGACAATATCAAAACAAAGTTTTTAAAATAATATATTATGCTAGTAAAACTCTAAGTGATGCTCAAATTAATTACACTACTACTGAAAGAGAGTTATTAGCTGTAGTCCATTTCTTTGATAAATTTAGACCTTACTTGATTGGAACCAAATGTATAATGCATACAAATCACTCTGGTATCAAATAGTTGATGCAAAAGAAGGATGTTAAACCAAGATTAATTAAATGGATACTTATATTGCAAGAGTTCAATTTTATTGTAGTTGATAAAAAGGAAAATGATAATTGAATAGCTGATCATTTGTCTAGACTAGAAAAAGAAATATTAACTAATTTTACAAATGAAATTATAGAAAATTTCCCTGATGAACATTTGTATAATATTGATGAAATAAATATATCGTGGTATGCCAATATAATAAATTATATTGTAAGTGATATTCTACCACTAGATATTAAGAATCAACAATTAAATAAATTTATATATGATTCAAAATTCTATTTTTGGGATGACCCATATTTATATAAACAATGTAAAGATCTAATTATTAGGAGATGTGTGCCTTATGAAGAAACTCAACAAATAATGGAAAGATGTCATAATTCTGAATTTAGAGGACAATTAGGAACAAATAGAACTGCATATAAAATTTTGCCAGCAGGATTTTATTGGCCTACTCTTTTTGGAGATGTTAATGAATATAATAAAACATGCGATCGATGTCAGCAGTGTGAAATATTTTTAGAAGAAATAAAATGCCTTTAAATTACACATTGGAATTTGAAATTTTTGATGTGTGGGGATTAGATTTTATGAGACAATTTATGCATTCATTTAGAAATTTATATATATTGCTCGCTATTGATTATATGTTCAAATGGATTGAAGCTATTCTTGTACCTAAATGTGATGCTCATAGTGTTTCTAAAAGTTTTTTAAAAAATATTTTTACAAGATATGAAATGTTAAGAGTAATTATTACACATGGAGGATCTCATTTTAGGAATAAGAGAATCAAGAAATTAATTTAAAAACTATTATATTATGCATAGATTCTCTACTACTTATCATCCTCAGACCAACAATCTAGCAGAGATATCAAGTTGTAAAATAAAACAAATTTTAGAAACAATTGTAAATCCTTATAAATTGGATTAGTCTGTTAGATTGGATACTACATTATAAGCATATAGAACTGCTTATAAGTCTTCTATTGGAATGTCCCCATATAGACTTATTTTTGGAAAAACATGTCACTTACTAGTAGAATTGAAGCATAAAGCGTTTTGGGCTACTAAGGAATTTAATTTTAATCTAAAAGATGATAATGAGAAAAGATTATTCCAACTCAATGAGCTTGAGGAGATTAGATGAAGCATATGATAATGAAAAAATCTATAAAGAGAAAATAAAAATATAACATGATCAGAAGATTATTAAAAAGAAGTTCGAACCTGGATAAGAAGTTTTATTATATAATACAAAATTAATATTATTTTTAGGAAAACTGAAATCCAGATGCTTAGGACCATTTAAGGTGATTAAAGTCTATAATTATGAAATTGTTGTTATTAAAGATCCTAAAATTGGAAAGATATTTATGTTACTGGGCATCAATTGAAACATTATTACGAAGGACACAAACCAAAATTTAAAGAGATTTTGATGTTAAGTCATTCTGATTAAACAATGGTACGTCTGGCTGACGACGTTAAATGAAGCGCTTTGTGGGAGATAACCCATATATAAATTGATATATATCTATATATTACTATTTTGTTTAATAAGCATTTTTATATATTATGAGAT
Source organism: Phalaenopsis aphrodite (assembly GCA_003013225.1). Taxonomy (NCBI): domain Eukaryota; kingdom Viridiplantae; phylum Streptophyta; class Magnoliopsida; order Asparagales; family Orchidaceae; genus Phalaenopsis; species Phalaenopsis aphrodite. Next base: position 269,422 of record NEWO01000060.1, on the reverse strand, counting down.
AATAATATTTTTAAATCCTACACAATTTTAAATATCATAAATTAAGAAAAATATTGCTATTGGAGGAATTGGGATCGAATTGAACAAAAAAATGAAAGACACGATTTCGGCCTCTGGCGCCGATGACGCCCACCTATATAGACCATGGCGCCGACAGCGCCATTGGGAGCACCGACGACATCCTGTGTAGTTTCACGCGTTCAGTGTGAATGCGGCGGACTTTGACAGAATTGTGCTCCTAAATAACCACTGAGATGTGCTTTTTAAATGCATAAAGACTGCCTTGGACGACCAAAAACTTCCTAATTTCGAATTCCATGGCTTCCAATTCCAGAAATACTTCAATTTATGGAGTTTTAATAGAAGAAAGTTTATCACTTTTGACACACAGAGATTATACAACAAAGTCATTATAAAAAGAGACTTATCAAGGAGAGAGGCTTTGTCAATCATGGATTGAGTAATCTAAGTTCATAGATTCAGAAAATCATTGTATAGAGACTTTGGGAAGTTCTATGCTACACTACCGCTACAGTTGTTGTACCAGTGGTAAATGAATTCTATGTTAATTTACGTGGAATTACTCAAGGAGTCATCTTTTTTCAAGGTAAGATTGTACCATTTACTTCGGCTCAAATTAATGATTTGATATGATAGAAAATATTCCAATCTTTCATCATACAAATTCTATCACAACGAGAGATATGATGCAAGATGTATATAATTTTCGGACAGATGAAAACGATGATTGCGAAATCAAAGATGAGGGATACGTTAGTTTCTTCGCACACTACTTAATTTAATATCAAAACAATGGCATTTCTTCATATCTGCAAAATTACTTCCTACCATGAAGATTAGTGAGTTACAAAAGAAAGTGTCATTTTAAACTATTGCATTCAAATGGAAAAGCCCATTGATGTGGGATCGATTATTTTGAAATCTGTTATGGGTATTATTATGAATGGGTCGATATATGGACTGGAGCATCCTTCCATAATTTTCTTACTTTGCAGTCAATCTCAAGTGCCATATAAAAGTTAGGATGAAGTATTATTACCTTGGGAGCTCATGATTCCTATTGATGATAATTTTATTGAGAATGGAAATGAAGCATTGGATATTATTTTGGATCATTCATCGCATGCTTCAACACCATTAATGCCTCAAATAGTTGGAAGTTCAATAACTTTGGCAAAGAAAATAGAAAGAGAACTTCAGAGTATTAAGAATGCAATACGAAACCTTAACTATCTTTTTGATCACCTAGATTAGAGAATGAAGGAGAACTTTGATCACACTGGAACAAGTGAAGTAGGATTGGTGCAAATGTTCAAAAAAATGGATGGATCGATGAAAATTTGACTGATCAATTCTCGTACCGACCCTTCTATAATTTGTATGTCCATTACCAGTCTATGGGAGATATTAGAGGAGGAGAAAGTACTGAAAATGAAGCAGAATAATTGAAGAAGTTGGACTCTCTACTACTTTAAAGTAATTATGTTTTTAATGTAATTATGTGGATTTGATTTACTTTACTTTACTTTGCTTTAAAACTCTATTGACTTTGATTGTGTGTATAGTTTTATGTCAGCGTTCTAATGTTGTGACTTGATTTTGATGCTGAATTATAATTTAGTTTGCTTTATGTATGTGAAAGTATGATTAGAAAAATGTATTTGTAAAAAGCGTATTTTCATATATAAAAGTTAGTTTGGTGTTTTTTTGTGAAAATGTTTTTTTGTGAATTATTTTAAGATAAAAATTAGTGTTCAAAAAGACTAAATAGACTTTGGAGTAAATTAAAAAAAAAATAAAATTTGCGAAAAACAGAAAAATGAATTTTTTGGGCACTGGCGCCAACGACGCTAGCATGGGCGCCGACAACGCCCTCAACACAAAAACCACCCGAAACCCTTAAAATTCATAATTTGTACAGCAAAAACGCCAGTTTTACCTTTTAGTCACCTTCAACCTCCGATCTTTACACCTAGGGCTTGTTATTGCTCGGATTTGAGGTGATTTTAAGGAAAACAATATTTGGATTTTATCTTCTTTAGGTATGAGCTACACTTTGAACTCAAAATTTTTTATTTTCACCAAGGATTTATCTTATATTGCCGAGATCTGAAATTTTGAATTTTTTTAGAAGATTTTGAGAAAATCCTTTGGTGAAGAACTCTTACTTAGTAGATTTAAGTTTAAAATGTTCCGCATTGTGATTTTTGGATTTTTTGGGAATTTATTTGGATTTTATCAATTTTTCGTAGATTACCATGGCACCAAGAATGAGCAAAAGAAAGAGAAAGGTGGATTTTGATGATAAAATGTTTGTCAATTATGAGGCCAACATTTGTTTCAATAGTCTACTTATAATTAAGAAAGTAATTCCGGATCGAGGATTTAAAAATCCAGGTGGAGAAGTCAAAAAATAATCAATTCTCGACAGTGGGAGAATTTTTGTTACTTTACTGCCAAGGCTGTTATTGGTGTAGTGATGGAGTCCTATGCCAATTTTAAGAATACTTCTGAATACTATGTGTTTATTCATGGGAAAATGGTGGAGTTTATTTTAATGAAAATTAATGAATTTTATTAGTTAGAGGATGTGTATAGCTGCAGTACAAATCATTTTTTGCTACCAATGAGGTCTTAGATGAAGTTATTTATTTTCAGACTAATGGAAAATGAGCTTGAAAGGTGAAGAATGGTGTTTAAACTTTCCTCTTTCTATGTTAAATGTAGTATCTAAGGCATGACATTACTTTATTTATGGTAGAATTATACAAACAAATCATCATAGTGAGGTTACAAAGAATAGAACCATCTTGAACTTTTGTATGAATCAGATGAGAAGGATAGATGTAGGCTCTATCATTTATAGAAACACTCGATCTATTGCTTTGAGAGATACTACTGGCGGTTTAGCACACCCAGCCCTAATTTTCATACTATGTGAACAGGCAGGAGTTGATTTTAGAATGGATGAGGAGAGGATTGAACCTCTAAAACCTATTGGGCCTGCCAATATAAAGACATATGAATCTCATGTTGGATGGAGATCTAGAAGTTGGACCAGAGATATTTCTTCTATTTCAAGTACTACTTTTAGTACCCCTACTATCTAGGAACTTATGGAGCAAATGATGATCCAACAGAGAGATATCTTGAGAATAGAAAGTAGAATGAAAAATATGGAGTCCAGAAATGCACACAATGATGATTTGACAAGAAATAAGTTTTAATATTATGTTGCTTATGATGATGCGATGGTCATACATAGAAAGGTGATCACTCAGTTCAGTTTCCTACTCACCCTTTTTACCCCATATCAGCAACAAAATTTAGATGTGCAAGAAGAAGAAGAAGATGATGATGACGATTGGTGATGCTTTAGTTAGATTTTTATTTATTTTATGTTTGATTGTAATGTATTGTTATGACAGTTTATTTGTTCTTAGAGTGTGATACTTTATTTTAAATGTTATGTCAAATGTGAACATTAGATTTGTGAGACTGTTTTTACAATGCGAATCATTTTAGTACTGTTGTTAGTTTTTAGTACTTTATTGAATGTATTTGTAGTTAACTCTTGCTCAACAAATTTTTATATGTATTATGTGTTATTTAATGATTTAATTCTTGTAGCTTTTCATATTAGCACCTGCAATATTTTAGAGTTAAGTTTCAAATCAGAACCTTCAACAGGTAAGTCTTTTCTTTATGTATTAAATGTTTTCTTTCACCCTTTATTTTTTTTAGAATTCATGCAAAATCTTATAAAAATTTAAGTTTGGGAGGGAAAGAAAAATTCTTTTTTAAAGAAAAGAAACTTAATTTTTTTTTACCTCAATTTGTTATATTTTCAAAATATTTTAAAATTTAGCATGACTTGTGGTATTAGAGGGTAACTTTAGATAACTATATTTGTGTTTCTAAATATATAGTAAATATAAGTAAAATTTTTTAATAAAAATGGTTAATTTTAGAGATTAAGATATTTGGTATGATAGAATAAGACTACGTCTTTTCTATTATAAATAAATGAATTTGTATTTTTGAAGTATTAAAAATCTTAGAAATTCATGCAAGGAAAAAGAAAATAAAACTTTATTAAAAAAATCTTTAAAGCTAATATAAATTTATAAAGTGAAGGAATGTGACCTTTAAGAAAATGATAGTGAAGTTCAAAATTAATAAAGGTTATCGAGATATAATAATCCTCACATAAAAAAAAGAGAAAAAGAAAAGAAAAGAAAAATGATTGAAAATGATCCTGAAAAAGAAAAGAAAGGAAAAAGGATTTAAAATGATCCTGAAAAAAAAGGGAAAGAAGAATAAAGAAAAAGACATGAGGAGAAGCTTGAGGAGATGCCTAATTAAAAATTGGCTTCACTTGAATCACTTTAAAGAAGAAGGCTTGACTACATTTTCTAAACTTATATTTCAGTATTAGCATACTTAAATACTGAAAACTTTTAAAATTTACATACTTCAATTTTCTTCTTCCTACTTTTAAGTTTGATATTTTACTAAATTAAATAAAATAATACATAAATAAATGTTCTTCTCACCAACATAAACTAAATTTTTTCCTTAATAAACACTTTGTTTTGTTCTTGTTCCTACTAAATTTCAGCACATCGATGTTTTTTCTGTCGTCTGCACAGAAAATGTCAGGATGGAGGCTGATTTTTGCTTTCAAAGATGGCTGAAATCTCACACTTAACGAGGAAGGGCACCGCAGGGTGGCATCATAGACTTCGACATGGATTTTGGTCAAGTCGATATAGACTATGAGGGTCCCCTGATGGATGTGGTCAGCCATCGATAAAAAAAAGGGCTACCATCACTTTTGAAGGTCAACACCAAGGAAGATTCCTCACTAAAGGGGAAGAAAGTAATAGTGCAACAACATCCGATGGAGGGGATTAGTCGCCTGCCATCTATGATAACTGTACCGACTGGAGGCTTAGTCACTGCTGACGACGAGAGACTAACAGACGCATCGCTACGAAGGATGCAACGCAGAAATGCCAGTCATAAAAAACATAGATGTTTCCTGCGTGAATAAAGTTGACGCCAAAAGGAGGAAGAGAATTTGCTTACCCCAATTCCTAAGGGGAAAATCTATGATCCATAAATGAGAGAGACTTTCTCCAGCTTGCCTGCCACAGAGGATGAGTCTGAGTTCACTATAGAGCCAACGATACCAGAGGTTCCAAATGAGCCTTGTGCGTGCTGCTCAACATGCAACGTCAAAATTTCCACATGGATACCAGCTACAAGGGCATTTGTAGAATGCCCGGACTGCAATGTCCTCAACCTAGAGCACTACAATACTCTAGAGGAGTACACGTGCGCCGATGATGAATTTCAGATCACCAATCACTTAATGGAGGAGTCATATATTCTGCTGGATACAGAGACAACACCAACATGGGTTGCTGCTGATATTGACTTGAAGGAATATCCTTGACAACCATCAATCATCACCACGACAGAATACTACAAATGAGTAAATTAAACAAAAGGGAATTTGAATTTTATGAAAAAATTTAAGTAAGATTTGTCAACATACTAGAGGACTTGGAGCTGTATACCAGAGTCTTCTTTGAAAGCGACGAAAGAAGCATTCTCGACTGTATATTCAACCTAAGGGACAGGGGTCGAGCAGGTCTTCTGATAGAATGAACCTCATTCTGAACCACAAAAATGGATGCGTGGAAATGGTAGAATCACCACACAATGTAGTTGCAGTTATAATTTTACCAAAGATAGACAAGGAAATCCCCCAGGGATTTAAAGACAAGATAAGGTGGATCTGTTACCTCCTATGATAAAGTGGATCATTAAGAGGATGGTTTGATTGAGCAT
>NEWO01000060.1:247654-262587 GCA_003013225.1 Phalaenopsis aphrodite | reverse complement strand
ATATATATATATATATATATATATATATATATATATATATATATATATATATATATATATATATATATATATATATATATATAAAATATTTTTGATAATTAAATGCGATAAAAACAACAAGAAAAGAAAACAAATATTTTGAGTTGATTGTCTCAATTTTGAGGTTTCTTACTCTTTGTTCATGCAGCACCACTATCTTTGTCTACACTAATCTTCTGCTCATCCTCACAGAATTTCTTATTCTACACTAAATCTCAAAAACATTTCACAAATTTTCCTCACCAATACCTATCCTCACATGACACACATCTTCGAGATTTGTATAAGACAAACTTTAAAGGAACACGACATCCGATTCTCCACACATATTCGAGATTGGTATAAGACCCCCTTTAATGGAACACGACGTCTGATTCTCTACACACATCTTTGAAATTGGTATAAGCCCCCCTTTAATGGAACACGACATCCAATTCTCTACACACTTCTTTGAGATTGGTATAAGACCACATTTAATGGAACACGACATCCAATTCTCTACACACATCTTCGAGATTGGTATAGGACCCCCTTGAATGGAACACGACCTTGTATTCTCATCTCGGGATCAGCACCTAAATTCTGATTCCTATCTTTTGAGGTCGGTATCTAAATTCTAACTCCCATTTTGAGATTGATACCTAAATTTCAATTCTCTTTCAGGGATCAGTACCTAAATTCTGATTCCTATCTTTTGAGGTCGGTACCTATATTTCGACTCTCTCTTTCTAAGATTCATACCTAAATTTTAATTCTCTTTATGGGATCGGTACCTAAATTCTGATTCCTATATTTTGAGGTCGGTACCAAAATTCTAACTCTCTCTTTTGGGATTGATACCTAAATTTCAATTCTCATCTTGGGATCATTACCTAAATTATGATTTTTATCTTTCAAGGTCGGTATCTAAATTCTAACTCTACTTCTGAGATTGATACATAAATTTCAATTCTCGTTCCCAGATTGGTACCAAAATTCTGATCCTATCTTTTGAGGTTGGTACCTGAATTATGACTCTCTCTTTCTGAGATTGATACCTAAATTTGAACTATCTTTCCGAGATCAGCACCTAAATTTCGATTCCTATCTTTTGAGGTTGGTACCTAAATTTCGACTCTCTTTTGGGATTTATACCAAATTTCAATTCTCATCTTAGGATCAGTACCTAAATTTTGATTCCTATATTTCGTGGTCGGTATCTAAATTTTGACTTTCTTTCTGAGATTGATACCTAAATTTCAATTCTCTTTCCGGGAATGGTACCTAAACTCTGATTCTTATCTTTTTAGGTCGGTACCTAAATTCTTACTCTCTCTTTCTGAGATTGATACCTAAATTTCAATTCTTTTTCCGGGATCAGTACCTAAATTCTGATTCCTATCTTTTGAGGTTGATACCTAAATTTTGACTTTCTCTTTTATGATTGATACTTAAATTTCAATTCTCATTTCAGGATCAATACCTAAATTCTGATTTCTATCATTCGAGGTCGGTTCCTAAATTTTGATTCTCTTTCTGAGATTGATACCTAAATTTCAATTCTCATCCAGGATCAGTACCTAAATTATGATTCCCTCCTTTTGGGATCAGTACATAAATTTTGATTCCTATCTTTCGAAGTTGATACCTAAATTTTGACTCTCTCTTTTAGGATTGATACCTAAATTTCAATTCTCACCTTAGAGTCAGTACCTAAATACTGACTCCCCTCCTCCAAAAACACCTGAAACTTGATAATTTCAAACCCACTCTCCAATCCCCAGCGAAAGTTCCTACTCCTTTTTTTCAATCAGATATTCACTTGCTAATTCCCCAATAGGAGTAGCTAGTACTCAATTCTACACTCCTTTCTAGCTCTGTTGACTTAGAAGTCTGCATTGGTTTTGTTGATCATGTCAGTCAATGCCAATACACGCGGTGTGCCTGCCCAACACACCACACTTATTGGAGGTCAATTTATTGACCTTATCTTTAGTTGAAGTTTAGTTTTCCCTCTTTAGTAGCCTAGGGTCTAGCCATAGGAATTTCCTGTTGACCATCCCTAGATAACTATAAAGGAATCCCTCACCATTAGAAACTCTAAACTCTTCTTTCCTCAACTTGAAGTTCCACATATTGGTCCTAACGCCTAGCACTTAGTAGATGAGGTCAGTATGGAGGATCTCAAGGAGAGACCCATAAGACTGCTTGACCTTAGGGCTGACCCTGGGTGTTGTTCTGGAGCTAGTTCACTCACTTACGCTCACTATCACCTATACCCACTCATAACCCTAAAACTCAGATTTGTTGACTTTGATCCCTTAATCTTTTGGGAGACTCATGTAGATGGTCCCCTAGACCCACTAGCCCTAGGCTAGGGTTTAGCAAAGACCAGTGCATAGAGGACCCAAATGGGGATTTCATTGGTCCATAGCTCATACATAGTGGTTGACACTCCAATTCTACCAAAATATCCAACTTGGCCTTTTGCCCCTAAATCCACCCAAATTACCTAAATGCCATTAAAACCCCAAATTTGGCCAAAATTCCCAAATTCACCCAAAATATCTAAATTTGTTCAAAAATCATTTCAAACCATTTCAAAATACCCTAATTGCCCAAAACCACCCAAAAATTCCAAAATTACCAAAATACCCTTAGCACCCTAAACTTTCCCAAAACATTCAAAATCACTTCTAATATCTCAAAAACCAATTTGGACCCTTCAATTCAACCTAATTTGGCCAATTTGACCATTTTAACAAAAACCCCCAAATTGCCTTTAAAGGCACAATTTCCCCAAATTCATCCCAAATGTCCATCAATTTATCACTAATTCCATTCAATTTCAATCCTAAACTCAAATTCATCTTTCATAAGATCAATCCAAACCAAATCCAAGCCTAATCGACCCATGCTTTGAGCTCAATTTTGATCCAAGTAAAAACCCCCAATTTTGACTATATGAACCAATCTCATCCAATTGAAATCCATAGCCCACTCAATTGCCTCAATTTGAATCCTAAATTCTTCCTAACTATCCTACACATCAAATTGGACCATTTGCTAGCCTTAGTCAAGCCTCAATTTTACCTAATTTCAACCCAAGTTCAGAAATCCTCAAATTTGCCCCAAATTGGCTGTCCCACAAATTCCACCAAATTGAATACCCAAACCCAAAAATTGATAACCAATTTATGTTGAAAACTCTTTATGAAATTCCTATAGACCATTTTGAACCATCAATTTGGACTTAGCCTAGCCTTAGCGCAACTTAAACCCAAGTCTAACCCAACATGCCCAAATTGACCAAATGCTCATATTCCTTCAAAGTGAACCTCCAAAACAATTCAAAATCACTCCAAATTTTTTCTAAACTCTATTTTACAATCATATACATCAAGATGATCACTAAATTGGGCTCAATGACATGGCTAGCTAATACACCTAAAATATATAGTGGTTTTAGACACATTTTATACCTGTTTTTGAGATATTGCGCTTTAATGGAAGATATTTTTGTGTTTTTCTTGTAAATACAAGTAAAAATGAAAAAATACCTAAAGGAGTGAAAAAAGGATCAAATTTGGAAAAAAAGGTGAAAAATTGTGCAAAAGAGTTTTGACAACTAAGCGTCAGATCCAACGCTTAAGAACCGGTTAAATAGAGAAGGATGCACCTAAGCGCTGAGACCCGCGCTTAAGCACCGAGACCCCACGCTTAAGCGCCAATGGCATTTACTAGACTAGTAAAACCAGTTTTCATGAATTTTAAAGAGGCTTTTGAGGCACCCATTGGCTTAATAGGTGGTTGTATCCACCATGGACGAAAATTATCATGAAAAGATGCGTCTCTTGGGCAAGTACATTGAATCAAAACACATTTTGAAGGGATCCCAAGGCACCTCTTGGAAAACTATAAAAGAAAGAAGAGAGGACTTAAAAAATTGTCCTGAAAATATTGGGAAGTTTTGAATGTTCTTCTCTTGGGAGTTAGTTCAGAAAGATTTTCAGGAACCACTTTTTTATTTAGTTTATCCTTTTTATTATTTTCTTTTGAGTGATTGTAAAAGAGAAGAGGTTAAAAGGAACTTCAAGAGTTTGGTGGAGGACTTGAGATAAGTTTTTTATCATTTTGTTTTAGACTACTTTTGGTTTTAATCGAGACTTGTTGTTGGTTTGACAATGATTTCTTCTTTTAAACTAAAGTGTGGTTTTGTTTTCTCCATAGATTCTGAGTAATTTTCTTTATCTTTCTTCTTAAAATGATAAGTAATTAAGTTTTGGATGGAAGTTGTGGAGAGTACTGATCTTTAATACTGGAAGAAGTTGTGATGATTTAAATCCATGCACTTCATTTACTTCTTGATTTGGCCAATCAAGATGTTAAAATTTATTGTGAAAACATGTAAGAACCGGGCTTGTATTGTCTCAATCAAAAATTGGAAAGAATCACATGAGGTGAGAATGTAGTTCATATGATTGAGTGCAAATAAATAAGAAAATATTCATTGATGGGTGTAGAGTTAGAAAACTTTAAAGTGAAAGGTTAATGCCCCCAACTTGGTTTATGTTTTAAGTTCTGATACGAGAATTTTAGCTCCTAGGTGGAGGGAATCGAGGGAACTCTAGAGTGAGAGCTAGTATCTTCCATGCCTAACCAGTATTCAAAACTATTCAAACTTTAAATTAGCCAATGTTCTTTATAACATCTCTAGTAAGGGTAAAGAATATTATTGCTCCTATTTGACACAACACATTTTGCATACTTCCACAACAATTTTCCTATACTTATTGCTGATTCATGAGAAGAAGAAAGATATATTCATATTAAGTATTTTTCTTCTAGAAAAACTTTAGTTATCTGTTTAAGTTGCTACTGTTTGTTTAAAAATTCAAAAATACCAAAAATATTTAAATTTTAAATTCCTGCAAAAATTGTTTTTAGTTTAAGTAATTATCTTTTTAAAAATAGAAAAACTTTCTAAAAAGTTCATATTGCATCATCTTCCTTGTGTGTTCGACATTCAGGTCTTAATCAAAAAGTCATATATTACTTGATAACGATACATATACTTGCGTAGTATCCCAATATAAATATATATAAATTAAAAAGTTAAATTCTTATTTTTCTTCAGGATCAAGTTTTTGATTTTGTTGCAAAATAAGGAAATATAAGTAAAAAATATCATCATAACTATTGCTATACTGTGCATATGCATTAAGTTGGGATCAATTTTTTGGCGCCTTTGCAAGGGAAGAAAACTAACTAAATTTTTATTTTTATAAAATCTTATTTAAACTTTAAATATTATATCTTATTTTGAATAATTTATTTTATTTTATGTTAGAGTTGCGTAGTTCTAGTTCTGAAGGACTAATGCCCTACGATTCTGAATTAGAAAGAACTATTAGAAAAATCAGAAAAACCAAAAAAATTGAAAATCTTGAAAAATAAAAAAAATTACAGAAATGACAAACCAAAATAATCAAAATGCTGAAATTCATCAAGAGTTTAGACTTTTAAGAGATTATGCCAACCCTACTGTAGATGACCTTCATTGTAGTATTCAAAATCCTACTGTAGTGGCTAATTCATTTGAGCTTAAACCTGTTATTATCCAAATGGTATCAAATAATCAATTTGGAGGATCACCAACTGAAGATCAAAATTTACATCTTACCAATTTTCTAAAATTGTATGCTACATTTAAATACGATGGTGTTTCAGAAGATGTCATAAGAATTAGGTTATTTCCTTTCTCACTGAGGGATAAAACTAAGATGTGATTGAATACGTTAGCACCTAGATCTATCAAAACTTGAGGTGATTTAGCACAAAAATTCCTTGCTAAATATTTTCCACCATAAAAAAACAGTGAAGCTTAGAAATGATATTACATCTTTTAATCACTTTGAAGGGGAATCTATTTATGAAGCATGAGAACGATTTAAAGAACTTTTAAGAAGGTGTCCACACCATGCTATACCAGATTGGTTAATAATTCAAACCTTTTATAATAGATTAATTGGTTCTCTAAGATCTATTATAAATGTCGTTGTTGGTGGTTCATTGATGTCAAAACCATTTCATGATGCTTATGCTTTAAGTGAAGAGATGGCTACCAATAATTTTCAATGGCCTTTTGAGAGGGTGAATCCAAAGAAAGTAGCCAATATTCATGAAACTGATGCATTTACTATGTTAGCAAATCAAGTTGCTACAATTTCAAGAAGTTAGACCAATTTGAAATGAATTTTTCTCAACCAATTTACATGATTGAAGAGAATTTATTAGGCCAAATGATAGATTCTTAAACATCATTAGAGACTTTGAATGCCATAAATAATAAGAAGAATAACCCATATTCTAATTTTTATAACCCATGTTGGAAGAACCACGATAAGTTTAACTGGAATAACAATTTGGGTGGTAATAATCATTAATGGGGGAACAACCAAGTAAACCCATTGAGAAACTGGAACAAGCAAGGGAATAATAATTATAGATCTACTTATCCTCCATGAATCAACAGTAATACACAATTTAAGGATAAGAAGTTGTCTATAGAAGTGGTGTTACAAATGAGTAATCAGTTACAAAGTCAATGAGCTACAAATAGAAATATTGAGATTCAACTTGGGAAAATCGAAAGTTCATTAAGTAATAGATCCCAAGGAACACTTTCTAGTAATATTAAATCAAATCCAAAAGACCAAAACAAAGAGCAAGTTAATGTCGTACAACTTAGAAGCGAAAGAGAGTTGGAAGCTAGGGTTTAAAAAGAGATTGAAGTAGAGAGAGAAGAAATTGAAGAATCAAAAGAGGATGCTCTGAAAGATTCTGAAAGACCTATTTCTTCATTGAAAATTGATTTAGAAAAACTACCACCTCCATTTAGTCAGAGACTTTGACAACAGAAGATGGATAAGCAATTTTCAAAATTTCTGGAAATATTTAAGAAGCTTACAATCAATTTTCCATTTGCTGAAGTCTTAGAACAAATACCAAGCTATGTAAAGTTTATGAATGATACTCTCAACAGAAAAAGGAAGTTTGAAGATAATGAGACTATTGTACTTAGTGAGGAGTGCAGTGCTATAATTCAGAGGGAACTTCTTAAAAAGCTTAAACATCCTGGTAGGTTTACAATTCCATGTGCAATAGGAGACAAATTTTATGGGAAAGCTTTATGTGATTTAGGTGCCAGCATTAACCTTATGCCATTATCAATATTTAAAAAATTGGGATCAAGTGAAATAAACCCTACTACTGTAACTCTGCAGTTAGTAGATCATTCAATAACCTATCATAAAGGAGTTATAGAAGATGTCCTAGTGAAAGTGGATCAATTTATCTTTCCTGTTGATTTCATTGTGCTAGATATGAAGGAAGATAAGGAGATACCTATCATTTTGGGGAGGCCTTTCCTAGCCACAGAAATAGCAATGATAGATGTGCAGAAATGGGAATTAATAATGCACGTCAATGATCAAACTGTTACTTTTAACATTTCAAAATCAATGAAATACCCTGTAAAAAGTAAATATGATGAATGCTATAGAATGGATGTTATAAGATATCTGAGTGAATGCTATTTCAAGACTACTTATGAAGAAAAATCTAAAGAAAAAGATTTGGAACATGAGCAAGAAGAGGAATTAGATCAATGTGTAAACATTTTTAAGGAAGATTCAAGTTATGTTCAAGAAAATTTTGAAATTTTGGACATGAGACAAATATAAATCATTTTGTCCATCTATTGAAAAACCTCTAGAACTTGAGTTGAAATTACTTCTCAACATTTAAAATATGTCTTTTTGGGAGATTCCTCTACTTTACTTGTTATAATTTCCTTGAAGTTAACAAAGGAAGAAGAAGAAAAGCTAATGAAAATTCTGAGAAATTTTAAGAAAGCCTTTAGATGGACAATTGTCGATACTAAAGGAATAAGTCTTTCAATTTGTATGCATAGAATTATTCTGGAAGAAAACTGCAAACCCAGGTTGAGAAATAAATTTTAAAGTGGTTAGATGCTAGAATTATCTACCTTATTTTAGATATTGCATGCGTTAGTCCAATTCACTGTGTTCCTAAGAAAGAAGAGGTAATTGTAACTGTGAACGAGCATAATGAGTTAATACCTACTAGAGAAGTTACAGGATGGCGAATATGCATTGATTATAAAAAATTAAATCTTACCACTACGAAAGATCATTTTTCACTACCCTTTCTAGATCAAATGCTGGATAGACTAGCTGGGCATAAATATTTCTATTTTCTGGATGGATATACCAGTTATCACTAAATTCAAATATCTCCTGAGGATCAAGAGAAAACAACATTACCAGTTCTTATGGTACTTTTGCTTTTAGAAGAATGTCATTTGGTTTATGTAATGCCGCTACTACATTTCAAATATGTATGATGACAATTTTTTGTGATTTAATTGAAAAAGGGATTGAAGTCTTTATGGATGACTTTTCAGTGTTTGGAACTTCATTTAACTCATGTTTAAAACATTTATCTAAAGTTCTTAAGCGCTGTGAAGAAACAAATTTAGTCCTTAACTGGGAAAAATGCCAATTTATGGTAGCAAGAGGAATTGTATTAGGTCATAAGATATCAAAAAATGGTATGGAAGTAGATCCTGCTAAAATTCAAGTGATAATTTACCTTATTCAAAAAATGTAAGGGAAATTAGGAGTTTTTTAGGACATGCTGGATTCTACAAGCGATATATTAAGGACTTTTCTAAGATTGCTAAGCCTTTAAGCCATTTACTGGAGAAAGATGCAATTTTCAATTTTGAAGATGAATGCTTAAAAGCTTTTAAATTATTAAAATAAAAATTAATCACTGCATCAATTATAGTTTTATCAAATTGGGAAAAACCTTCTGAACTTATGTGTGATGCAAGTGATTATGCTATTGGAGCTGTTTTAGGATAAAGACAAGATAAAATTTTCAAAGTTACTTACTATGCTAGTAAAACTCTTAATGAAACTCAAATTAATAATACAACAATTGAAAAGAGTTATTAGCAGTAGTATATGCCTTTGATAAATTTAGATCATATTTGATTGAAACTCATTGTATAGTGCATATAAATCATTCTATTATTAAGTACTTAATGAAAAGGAAGGAAACTAAACCGAGACTTATATGATGGATTCTTTTTTTACAAGAATTTAATTTTGAAATAGTAGATCAGAAGGGAACTAAAAATCAAATTGCTGATCATTTGTCCAGGTTTGAATTTTTAATTTTTCTAATAGTTCTTTCTAATTCAGAATCGTAAGATACTAGTTTTGCAGAACCTGAACCACACATACATTACTATAAAACACAATAAAAGAAAATAAAGCAAAAAATAAAAACAAATAAACAAAAACTTTATATAAAAACAACACTACAATATTCCTAAAATAAATATTAAAATTTTAAATAAGAGTTACTAAAAATTTTGTTATCTAAAAACTTCTTTTAGTAACTTTTTGCAAATTACTAATAATTATTTTCCTTCCTTCCGAGGCAACGACACCAAAAATTTGATTCTGACTTTCTATATTAGATAGAAGTAAAATGCGATGCATGCAATTAATTTCCTTAATAGATATTCTTAATTTGCAATGGATGCCAAAAACTTGATCCAAAGCAAATGCTAGGTAAAATTTTCAATATGAAACAAATAAGATTGCAGTTATAATATTTCAATATGGGAAACTATGAAAGTATAGTATCGTTATCAAGTAATATAGAACCTTTCTGATTAAGTCCTGAATATCAAACCCATGGAAAAGATTAGTTTTAGATGATAAAATACTTAGCGAATTATGTTCTTACTTAAACTTAAGATGCTGAATTAGGAATGAAAGTTCGATTCTTTTTTAAATCTTTGTTTAATTTGAAAATAAAGTAAGCAACTAATTAACTTAACTAAATTACTTGCAAGATGAAGGCAATATAAGGAAAATATCTTTTTTCTTATCATGAATCAGTGATAAATATAGAAATTTAGTTGTGAAAGCATACTAAATATGTTGTGCCAAATAAGAGCAATAATATTCTTTACCCTTACTAGAGATGCTATAAAGAACACTGGATAATCTATAGTTTAAATAGTCTTGAAGAATGGCTAGGCAAGAAAGATACAAGCTCTCACTTTAGAGTTCTCTCTTCTCCCTCCATCCAAGGGCTAACATCTCGTATCAAAACCTAAAACTATAAATTAATTTGGGGGCTTTAGCCTATCACTCTAAAGTCCTCTAATTCTACACCCTTTAAAATATATTTCTCTATTTATTTGTACTTAACCCCATGAACTACATTCTCATTCATGAAATCAATATGTGATTCCAAACATTTGTTGACTGAGACAAAACCATATCGAATCTTACATGTTCTCACAATAGGTATTAACATCTTAATTGGCCAAATCAACAAGTAAATGAAGTGTAAGGTCTTGAATCATCACAACTTCTACCAACATTGAAGTCTAATAATTTACACAACTTCCTTTAAACATTTAATTACTTATCATTTTAAAGAAAAAGATAAATAAAACTACTTAGAATTCAAGTGAAAACCATGCACACAAACAAGAAATCTAAATTAAAAACCAAGTGTAGTCACAAAGATAAACACTTATCTCAAATTATCTTCACCAAATGTCTTGAAGTTCCTTTGAATTCTCTTCCCTCTATCACAATACAAACTAATACTAAAAAAAGATAAAATAAAATAAAGGTCGCAGGCGGCGGCGGCGGTAATGTGAACTTTTGGTGGGTAGTTGCTGGCCCCTTCTTGTGGATAATATAAGTCTTTTCTTATAAAGATCCAAGGGGTGCCTTGGTGTCTCTTCAAAAAGGTGTCTCCATTCAATGAATCTTCTAGAAGTTGTCTCCTCATAAGCTAATTGAAGGAATTTTTGTGTCCATGAGTTATTTTCCATGTTTTTATTAAGGGTTGCTGCAAACACCTCTTCAAAATTCTGCTCCAATTAATATTTCTTCAAATAACTAAATTTAAAGCTTAAACAAGGGGTACATGACACTTAGGCACAGATCTGGGCGCATAGGCGCCCTAGTTCATTTTGCATATTTCTTCATTTTTGCTCTAAATTTGAACCTTTTTAACTTCTTTTAACATTTTCTATCCATTTGATTGTACCTATAAGAAAAACAAAAAAATGCATTTCATTAAAGCACAATATCTGAGAAAAAGGTATAAAAATGTGTATAAAAACACAATATATTTTTGGTCTATCAGGACACAAATTCATTCTTGCTGCTACGGATTACTTCTCCATGTGGGCAAAGGCAGTGCTGTTGGGCAGAGTCAGTGCTATTATGAGAGGTTATAGCACGACACGTCCAGCAATTTTCCAAAAGTCAAATTGTCTACTATTTCAGAGTTCCGCACAAAGTGATTTCTGACAATGGGATAGCCTTCAAAAGCACAATGATCAACAACTTCGTTAAGAGACATGGGATAGATTGTAGATACTCTACGATCTACAATCCCAAAGCACACAAACTGGCTGAGGCCTTCAACAAAACATTGGTACAGATTTTAAAGTAAACATTGGACAAAAATAAAAGATATTGACATAACAAACTATTAGAAGCTTTGTGGGATTATCGGATAATGTTTAGGACTCTCACTCAATGTACACCTTACACACTCGTATACAGATCCGAGGACGTACTGCCGCTAGAAGTTCATACACCATCTCTCAGAGTTGTTGTCGCCAACCAAAATCACAATAGAGGAAAGTGAAAAGCTTAGACTTGAATAACTATAAAGTCTCAAGGGAAAATGAGTAGCAACACAACAGAATTTGGAACTTGGCCAAGAAATAATTGTACAAGCTCATGAAAAATTGGTCTACCAGAGGACGTTTAAGGTGGGTGACCTCGTTCTTGTTCTCCAAAGACCTATTCTTGCACATTGCAAGATAGGTGGAAAATTTGAACCAACTTGAGAGGGACCATTTGTCATGGAAAAATTCTATCAAGAAGGAGCTTATCAGCTGGTGGATTTTTTAGGCTAAAGACCTATGTTGTTGATCAATGGACAAAATTTGAAGACATACTATATAAATTGACACTGCTTGAAATCGCCTTTTTGAAACTTTGATTGTTTTAGGGTTATTTATTTGGCCAAGCGTCAGTGACTCGGTCGAAAGTTTTGTAATAAAATTAACCACAATCAAATAAAAACTTTTGAAGTTGCATACTTCAACTTTATCCTTTCTGCTTCTAATTTTGATATTCTACTAAATTAAATTAAATATAAAAAATAAAAAAATAAAATAATCTTCACACACTTGTAAGCAAAAATTTTGTCTAATAAATGTTTTGCTTTATTCTTATTCATGCTAAATTTTAGCACATTGGTGTTTTTCTATCGTCTGCAAAAAAAATGTCGGCACAGAAACTGATTTTTGCTCTCAAGGATGGCTAGAATCCTGCACTTAATGAAAAAAGGGCACCTCAGGGTGGCATCATAGACTTTGACTTGGACTTCAATTAGGTCAACTTGAAATATGAGGGTTCCCTGATGGACATAGTTAGTCACTGAGAGAAGGAAGGGCTTCCGTCATTGCTAAAGTTCAACACTAAATAAGTTTCCTCATTGAAGAGGAATAAAATGATAGCACAACAAAATCCGATGGAAGGTACTAGTTGTCTACCGTCTATGATAACTTTTCCAATAGGACATCTAGTCAGTACTGTGATGAGAGACTGTCAGATGCACCGTTAAGAAGAACTCAATGTAGAAATGCCAATCACCAAAAACACAGAGCTTTCCTACGTGAAGAGAAAAGACGCTTGAAAGTGGTAGAAAAATTACTGACCCCGATTCCTGAGGGGAAAATCTATGACCCTTGCATGAGAGAGACCTCCTCTAGTTTGCTACAGAGCCGATGTTGGCAGAAATTATAGATGAGCTTTATGCGGGTTGCCCGACGTGCAATGCCGAGATCCTCAGATAGATACCAGACACAAGAGCATT
Organism: Phalaenopsis aphrodite; assembly: GCA_003013225.1. NCBI lineage: Eukaryota > Viridiplantae > Streptophyta > Magnoliopsida > Asparagales > Orchidaceae > Phalaenopsis > Phalaenopsis aphrodite. The sequence goes on along the minus strand of NEWO01000060.1, from coordinate 249,549 downwards.
TGTAGAATGCCCAAAATTTAATGTCCTCCACTTAAAGCATTACAACACTTTAGAGGAGTATGCATCTAATGACAGTCGATTTCAGATTGCTGACCACTCAGTTGGAGAATCATACATGTCATTGGATATAGAGAAAACACAAACATGGATTCCTGTGGATGTTGAAATGAGGGAGAGGCCCTGATAGTCACAGATGATTACCATGGAAGAATTTGATAAGATGAGCAAAGAAAAGAAAAGACAGTTTGAATTCTACGAAGAAGTTCAAGGAAAATTTGTCAACATACTGAAAGGTATGGAACTGTACACCGGAGTCTTTTCTGAAAGTTAAGAATGATGCATTCTTGACTGCGTATTTGTCCTGAGAGGCCGGGTCAGGCCGGTCTGCTAATGGAAAGAACTTATTCAGAACCACATAAGTGGATGCGTGGAAAAGGAAGGATAACAATTCAATGTGGTTGTTGTTGTAATTTCACCAGGGATAGGCAAGGGAACCCCCCGGGGATCTTAAGGCATGACAAGGTGGATCCATTGCTTCCTACACTAAATTTGATGATAAAGAGGATGGTCAGATGGAGCGTACTGCCAGCGGACTGCATTCCAAATAGTTGCATCATCAACATTTATGAAGAGGGAGACTATATTCCCCCACATACAGATCACCATGTTTTTGTCAGACCTTTCTGTACGGTCTCGTTCATGAGTAAAAATGACATTTTGTTCGGAAAAGAAATTGACGTCGTCGGAACCGGTGAGTTCAAAGGATCAGTTACAATTCTGTTGTCGGTGAGTCTAGTACAAATTTTAAAGGGAAATAAAGCCGATCTAGAAAAGCACTACGTTCCTAGAGTGCCACGACGTAGAGTTTCCATTACACTTAGAAGGATGGATGATAAAAAAGATGTCGTATGAATTCCAACAGGATCCAGAATTGAAGGAACTATAACCATACGTGCTAAAAGATGGTTGTACCTTTAAGTACACACAAAGAGAAATCCTTGTTCTGGAGTGTGGCTTAATAGGTCAGCTTGATTAGGAGCTCGTCCCACAGAGAACAGATAGACAAAATTTTTGTCACCTTTTGTAATGCTTCAGAGCAGCATATATGATATGTACCCATCATATGATGTTTCAGATGTATTTAACGTAATTTTCTCCTTTGATGGTTTGAACATGTCTGCATAATGAAATTTCTTTTAGATTTCAGCATATTAGTCAAATTACCCTTTTGTACGATGGAAAAAAAGCCCCAGAACCATACGTTGGTTTTGAGTTATAATGAAGAAAGAACAAAATAACATAAAAATTAATGATAACAAAATTTAAATAGAATATCCTTTTAAAAAATCAACCAACAACAATGAAGTTTTGAAAACAAACTTTGATGATTAAATGTGATAAAAACAACAAGAAAAGAAAATGATAAATTTATTGAGTTTGTTTCTCTCAAGTTTGAGGTTTCTTACTTTTTTGCTTGTGTAACATAACTGTCTTGATCTGCACCAATTTCCTCACACCCCCGTGGAGTTTCATACTATGCACAGGGTCTCAAAAATTTTCCTCAATAATGTCATCTTCACATGTCACATATCTATGAAATTAACACCACAAACTGTCTACACTACGTTCATGTTGTTCTCGGGATCATTACCTAAATTCTGATTCCCTCCTTTCAAGGTCGGTACGTAAATTTCTTTTTTTTTGGGTTTGATACCTAAATTTCCATTCTCATCTCGAGGTTAAGACCTAAATTTTGATTCCCTTTTTTCGAGATCAGTACCTAGATTTAGACTCTCTTTCTGGGATTGATAACTAAATTTTAGTTCCCATCTTGGGGTCAGTACCTAAACTCTGATTCCCTCCTTTGAGGTTGGTACCTAAATTTTGATTGTCTT
>NEWO01000060.1:231884-247509 GCA_003013225.1 Phalaenopsis aphrodite | reverse complement strand
AGATTAATACCTAAATTTCAATTCCCATTTCGGGGTTAGTACCTAAATTTTGATTCCCTCCTTTTGAGGTGGGTACCTAAATTCCGAGTCTCTTTCCAGGATTGATACCTAAATTTCAATTCCCATCTCAGAGTTCACAACCTAAATTATGATTCCCTTCTTTTGAGGTTGGTACATAAATTCAAACTCTCTTCTTGGGATTGATACTTAAATTTTAATTCTCATCTCGGGTTCAGCACCTAAATTCTAATTCCCTCCTTTCGAGGTCGGTACCAAAATTCCAATCCACTTTCCGGGATTGATAACTAAATTTTAATTCCCATTTCCACCTTCGGGGTAGGCTTTAACTTCTTATTCTCATCCTTAAATTAAGGATAGGATTTGAAGCCCTTTCCCCACTTCTGTGCTTGTGTTTTCTACTCAATCTGGTTTCCTTGCACATAATTTCATTTCCTTAAAATTTTAAATTGAAATCCAAACTTTCTTTGATATATTCAATTCAAATTGAAACTTCGCTGGGACTGCCAGTTGCCTGAAAATTGTCCCTAAAATCTCCTTTATTTTTCCCAGCGAGAGTATCTGATTCTCCGCAATGGAAACAACTGTTACTCAATTCTACACTTTGTTATAAGTTTATTGAATTAAAAGTCTATGTTGGTTTTTTTGATCTCGTCGGTCAACGCCAATACATGTTGTGTGCTTGTCCGACACACCACACATATTGGGGGTCCATCTGTTGACCTCATTTTTGGTTGAGGTCTAGTTTCCTCCTTAGTAGCCTAGGGTCTAGCCATATGACTTTCCTGTTGACTATTCCTAGATGACTAGAAAACGAACCCTCACTATTAGAAATCATAAGCTCTTCTTTGCTCAACTTAAAGTTCCACATATTGGTCCTAACCTCTAGTATTTAGTAGGTGGGGTCAATATGGGGGAGCTCAAGGGGCATTCCATAGGACTGGTTGGCCTTAGGATAGACTTTAGATGTTGTTCTGGAGCTAGTTCACTCACTTACATTCACTTTCACTTACTTGCACACCACATCCCTCTCATAACCCTAAACCCAAACATGTTGACTTTGTTCCCTTGATCTTTTGAGTGACTCATGTAGATGGTTCCCTAGAACCACTATCCTTAGGCTAGGGTTTAGCCCAAACCAGTACATAAAGGACTTAAAGTAGAGGATTCCATTGGTCCATGGCTTAAAAAGGGTGGTTGCACCTCAATTTCACCAAAATACCTAACTTAGCATTTTGCTCCCCAAATCTACCCAATTTACCAAAACACCCCAAACCACAAATTTGACTAAAATATCCAAAATTACCTAAGCCACCCAAGTTCATTAAAAAATTATCTCAAATCCTTTGAAATTTCCCAAATTGCCCAAAATCTCCAAAAATTGCCAAAATTATCCAAATACCCACAAATTTGCTAAAATTAGAAGAATTTCCTTGGTGGCCTAAGCTTTTCCAAAGCCCTGAAAACCATTTCAAATGTCTCCAAAACCAATTTAGAACCTTCAATTAAACCTAATTTGACCAATTGACCATTTTTACTAAAACCCCCAAATTTCCCCTAAAGGCCCAATTTCTCCAAATTCACTCCAAATGCCCCTCAATTTCATCCCAATTTCCCCAATTTCAATTCTAGACTCAAACTCATCATGCATATGATTGTTTCAAACTAAATCCAAGCTTAATTGACTCATGCTTTGAGCTTAATTTTGATACAAACCAAAACCCCCAATTTTGACCATGTGACCCAATTTCACCCAGTTGAACCCTATAACCTAATCAATTGCCTCAATTTAAGTCCTAAACTCTTCCTAACATTCTTAATAATCAAATTAAGCCATCAATTGGCCTTTCTCAAGCTTCAATTCCACTCAATTTCAACCCAAATTCAAAATCCCCAAATTTGCCACAATTTAGCCAAATGCCCAAATTCCACTAAATTGAATGTCCTCACCCTAAAATCAACACCAAATTGATGTTGAAAACTCTTTATGACATTCCCCTTAGACCATTTTGAGCCATCAAATTGGACCTAGCCCAACCCTAGCCTGACCTAAATCCAAGTTCAACCCAACACTCGCAAATTGACTAAAATACCAAATTCCTTCAAATTGAACTTCCAAATTAACTCAAAACCACTCCAATTCTTCTCTAAACTCTCTTTGACAATCATTTACATCAAATTTATCAATTATTTGAGCTCAATAACATGGCTAGACCAATTCAAACTCAACTTAAAGATAACTTGACCCACACGGACCATTTCACCAAATTTAACTTAACCAAGCCAAATTGGCTAACCGAAGACCACCACAACCACTAGGTACACCCTTTTGGACCAAGACAAACCCCCTTGAACCATCCAAGGGATGCTATGGATCAATGGTTCCCTAAATTAAGGGATTTCAACCCATTTTTGATTCTAAATTAAAATATCTCCACCATCATGCCAAACCATTAAAGGTTAAGCATAATTAACCCTTCCACTGGCTCTCCTGACCACCTGATCACCTCCTCTGCTCTGGCCACCCACCCTAGTCTCTGGAAAACCCTAAAACTGAGAGCCACCTCACAAAATTCAAACCCAATTGAACCTATCAAAGTTTTTCAATCTCAACTGATCTTTAGACCTCTTCTGCCCTCCACATAAGCAGCTTATTGTACCCATTAATTGGCCCTGAGCTCCACCTTAAACCCCTCTATTTAAGCTCACCTCCTCCACGGGAAAACTTGAGAGAACATCAATATCCTGATTGAAACTTTGTAAAATTTCTCCCAGAGACTCTCCAAGACCTCCTCAGCTCAAGCCCACCATTTTCCCTCTCTGGTTCCCACTATGAGAGCCCAATTTTGATTTCAAAATTTCAGTTCTAACCCAGAACATTTTCTCCAAACCTCCACAGTGGACCGAAACTCTAATTAACTATGCCCACACCATCACCAAAGCAAGAGGAGTTAATTGCCTACAAAAGTTCCCTCTCAAACAGCCTCTAGCATAGCTCTAGACCATCACTTGAAATCGAGGTTGATAAAAACCATACCTAGACAGTTCACCAAGGCCTAAGAATTCATTTGGAGGTTCGTTGGACCCAATTGAAGATACCACAACCATCTAATCAAGGCCTCCCCTCTCAGACAAAGGTACTGAACCTCAACCTTAAGCCGAGCTTGTTCTAAATCTCCATGTGTAATGGCTTAATTTCATGATTGATCAAACACATAAATATGTTTGTCTTGAGTAGATGAAGGAATAGAAACAAACCCCGTGTGATTTGGTTGAGTCTAGACGAAGTTCTTAAGTTTTTAGTGTGAACGGTTCTCAGGTTTGGTCATTTGGGTACAATAACGGGGAGCCGTCAGACCGCGTGTTTATTTGATGGATGGAGGAGATTAAGCCGAACCAACTCTTGGTGCGAAAAGGTGGACCGCATGGTAGCTGAGGTGGCTGGCGGCATCAAATAGCAGAGCGCTACAAGGAACTTCACAGATGCCAAGATTGGGGTGGCGCTGCGGTGGATAAATAAGAAAATATTCTTTTTTCTAATTTAAATAAATACCAGAACTTTAAAAAATCATATGTTTGTGTAAGAAAAATCATAATTATAAAGGAAAAACGCCCTCTTGCTCAGTGAACAAAGGAGAATAATGTGGACTAAAAATAAAAATTATTTGTTAACTCTATGATTTTTATTGAATTAAATACTCTCTAGAGTATTTTAATTCATAATGATCAAGCATTGCTCACCATGGCTTGACATTTATAGGGTTCATCCCTTGTGACACAGGGGATCTTCTCTGATTTTTCCAAAGTCAGAGGGCATCTCTGTCTCTAACCCTAATTTTCAAGCTAGGATAAGTATTTTAATCTATTTTAATTATATAAATTAAAATACCATTTGGAAAATTATGGGAACAAATTTTGTAGGTTTTCTATGGTCGGAGAAGTTTATAAAAAATGTAATGAAGATTTGAATTATTTTGTACATTTCTATAGTTAATTAAATGTACAAAACTTGCTTTAAATTATGTAAATTAAATACTAATAAAAAATTGACAAAATCAATTCCATATTGTGTTAAAAAATCATGTTTATTCACTGTAAAATTTTGAAAATTATTTGACTAAGCTTGAGCATTAAAGTTGATTTTCTAAGAAACCTTGTATTTTTGTACAAAAATAATTATATTAAATTAAATAGATTTATAAAAATTATGAAAAGTAGTTTTCTAAGTTCTTTGTGATCAGGAGCACTTAGGAAAAATAATAGCTATTTTTTGATAAATAATTTGAACTATATTTCAAATTAAAAAAAATTAAAAATAGTTAAAATTCTAAAATTTCAAAAATATTTAAAAATGTGTCTAATTGTTTCTTGATCACTTAGAACTCATTAAGATATTTTTCTTAATTTTTCTAAGTTAAAAATAAATTTTTAAAAGCTTAAAAATGATTTTTTTCTTAATTTTCTATTAAAATAATTATAATAAATAAAAAAGTAAAATCATAAAAATACAAAATTTGTTTCTTTGAGTTCTCTAAACTCAGAGAGGTTTAATAAAAATATAAAGATAATTTTAGCAAATAAAACATTATTTTATATTTAGTTGAATTGTTAAAATTAATTCATAATTAAATAATAATGGTTGGAAATTAATTTAATAAAATCAAGGAATTTTGTTTAACTATTTCTTTGACCTAAGGGGACCTCTAGTAATTTTCTCATGAATAAAAACTTTATTTTGGATAGTTAAGTAAAATTAACTTTAAAAATACTACCTTTTAAATTTAAATAATTTTTTAAATTATATTAAAATTTTAAAAAGCTCACATTTTCTCCTCTAATGTTTTAATTAACCCACGAATATGACACTCTAAACTCTCGAAGTCGTTTGAACTCTGATTAATGAGTTATGAAGTGGAGAGCCCCAAAAGCAAAGAGGTAACTTTAGATTTTGGTGCTTTAATCAAAACTTAGCATTAATTAGAGGGGAAGAGGGGAAATTTTGATCCTAATGAACATTTTTGGATGATTGAAACATAATGGGTTAAAAGGTAGAAACCAATTTGTCATATTTTCATGATAAGGGTAAAATTGTAATTTTGCTGATCATCATAACTTGGAAGTCAATTCTATAGGGTGATTCTAAAGTAAAGGGTTTAAACTATGAAGATAGTAATTCACTAACTTAAGGTCCACTAATTGGTGATTAGGTACTAAGTCTGATATTAATGAGGATTGAAATTCCATTTCAATATTTAATTATCTTTATTTTAATCTGAAAATTAAAATCAATAGGGCCTATTAATGAACTAGGTTCGATATGTAAGAATTATCTTAATTCGGATTTGAAAAGTTGGATTTAATTATTTCTTAAATATTCCCAAACACTTTGTGCTCTACTTTAATTTGAGGTATTAAATGTCCTTAATGATCTTGAATTTGTCCTTTAGGGCACCCAGTCATACAACTATCAAATGAAATGCCAAGTGACTCCCATGATTTTCTTGAGATAATTGAAATATCAATGTTCACTGCGTAATGGGGTAACCGTAGTCGCAATCTTGAGATGATTAATAAAACAATATGATAAGTTCAAAATGAACTCAAAAATGTTTCTAGGGATTTTTAAAGTGGCTTAGGATCATTCCCTGAACACTTTCGATCCTCTTGGATATTTTGAAGGACAAATTGAACTTGTTATATTTCATTCTAAAATATCATCAATTAAGATCTTTCAGGACTCACTGAGTCATGGGTTGGGGTTTGGTAGTTACACTTTCATCTACCCTTGTAATTTATTTAATTTTCTGCAAAATTATATACTCATTGCAAGTTCTAACGTTTCAGTGGGGACGCCGAGAAGATGACAGGTATGCTTTTACAGTATTATTTAATTTCTATCATTATATTTTCTGTAATTTACTTTCACTGCAAAATATTATAAACTGCGTGGTTGAGTACATTCCTTGACCTGCAAAACAAAAATAACCATTTTCAAAAACTAATCAACATTTTTAAAAATCTAAAGCAAATTTTTTCATAGGTAGCCATAAATCCTTTGAAATTTCACTAGACATAAAACACTCTTTTGAATTTACGAAAATCCCTCAAAGGAGGTAACCCACCATTGCTGACAAGATCTCCTCGGTTTAAATGGGTTTTACAACTCATTTAAGCTAAGTAAATTCAGAATAAAATATTGATATTGGAGCGATGGAACTGTGGGATCCTAACCAGTGTCGCTCTAATCAACAATATAATTCCCCATAATATTTAAATAAATATAACCTTAGGAACTAATTAATTTGACATTAGAACTTAGCACACTAGAAAACTTGACCTCTAAACCTGATACTTATATCAATCTTTACAATTTGACACTTCTAAACTTAAACTTGCCACAACGAGGAGCTTGGAACTATCATTGTGGGCAGCACGACCATCTTCAACAGCAAGACATGTCTACATCAGTTAAACCATTTTTTATAATTAAATAACAAGCCATAGGAATTTGAGGTTGTCCTCCTAGTGTGACATAAATACTTAACCTTTTTCTTTAGTCCTTTGTGTAACTCTGTTATAAATTATAAGCTCTAACTCGCCTTAGGATTTTGAAGTTACTGTTCGTTACAACCTAAATCCTCACATCTTCCAAGCTAATTGTGAGATCATCTCACATGAATGTAAACCATAATTAATAAAATTACCAGGATGAAACATTTAAATATTTCTCCTCTAAATTGAAACCAAAATGTAGGATAGCTTGGTAAGTCACCGAGGTTCTCCTCAGGATCCGGGACATCCCTTAGTTCTTCTTCCTTTAGATTCCACAATAAATGTTCCAAATTTGAGTCATTTCCCTTTCACACCTTTTTGTCCAATCTCTTTGAAAATTCCTATTTTTGAACTCCTTGAAGACAATATCCTCTAATTTTTATCCAGAGTTTTCTTAGGAGACTTTGGTTATCTAAGATATAATTAACTATAAGGGTTTGCCTTTAAATGAAACCTTCAAGAACCCAGTTTAACATAAACTCTATTTAATTTTTCATATTAAATTGGGGAACTTGTCGGCTTATAATAAAATGGTTTTGTAGACCAAACGAATCTCATATATTTCTTAATTTATTTGATCGAGCCTCACCCTCAAGTTTTGTGTTTGTCTTTCGGGATAGATACTTGGCTTGAGGTGTAGTGCTCTTTTATTTCAAATTTGAAAGATATGTGATTAGTTTGATTTCATATTTTCTTAAAAACTATATATATATATAAATTAAAATGTCCATCCGAAGTGGGCGACGGGATTCCAATTCCGGTGGCCAACAGCTTCCATAGGACGACCCCCTAAAAATAGTGCCGACAAAATCTACTACAGTTAACTTCCTAAATATATCATCAAACCTCTTTAACCTTAACATTTAAGGTTAAACCTCAATACACCCTTTTGAGCCGAAATTCTGGAGACATTCCAAATGGATCAAACAAACCCTAAATTGGGTATACATTGACCACACCGGTCAACCCTTGACCTAAATGATCATGTTTGGTCAAAATGGTCTATCCATGACCTAATGAGCATCACATGAACCACATTGGTCAACCCAAAGATCACATTGATTAAACTTGATGAAAAAGGTTAATCCACGACCCAATGACCATCGTATTGACCACCTGGTCAGCTCAAATACCATATTGAACAAACCTTGGTTAAAATAATCAATTTTGAGCCTAATGGTCACCACATTGATCACTTAGTCAACTCAAACCCCAAAATTGGTCAAACTTGATCAATTGGTCAACTTATAACCATATGATCACCATAAAGTTGACCATAGACCCTATGGTTAACCTAATATAGAAAGAAATCACCTTAGGAACAATTTGACCATCATGGTCAACCATGGTAAATTTTGGTCAACACGACCAAACCAAGTCATAATACCAAACCCATTGGACCCCATGACTAATCTAACCATTATAAGGTTAGGTAAATCACATTGGTTAACATTGGACTTAAAAGGGTCAAATATGGTCAACCTTGGTCAACTTTGGTCAAAATGGTCAAATTTCGTCAATTTAACCATTTTGATTAAAATTTGGCCTTTTCATCAAAATATTTCATTCATTTAATTAATTAATCATTTAATTTATTAACAGAATTAAATTTAAGTACATTAGAGATTGGGATTAAATAAAAATTTATGGGTTAAACCAATGGCAAGACAAATTCCATGGCTACATCAAAAACTATACTTCACATTTAAAACCCTAAGATAATCCAAGATCTATTGGTATTGGGTCATACACAACCCATTGGACTTCATCATGAATTGACTAACCCCAAGACAAACCAATTAGCCACCATGGAAACAAAGGTTAAAACTAATCATGATACCATCATGAATGGATGCAAAACGTGTCATTCCGTCATGTTATACTTACAGAATGATGTGGGTGAGTCACCATTCACCTCTCCTCTGATCCAATTGGAGAGAAGCTTATCCAAATCATTCTTTCCATCATAATTGGCATCATCATGACATTCCTTAAAAAGTGAGGAAGGAGATGGATTAAGTGTCATTCTCTTCAAACTTCATTAAATGATTGGTAAAACTCATATGGGGAAGGTGAATTCAGCCTATTTTGAAGTCCCTATCCACTCATGAGCTAACTAATGGAGGGAAGCCAAACTACATACCAAGCCTTCACCCTAGCTGAGTTCCACATGGATTAACCTTGAGAAGTTCAAACATGGATATCTCCGAGCAAAAATTTTATCTCTAAGACATTAAGAACATGTTATCACCTTCCCTAAACAAGCCTTGACTCAATCATGACTTCTCCAAAGCTTATAAAAGGGCTAACATGAGAAGACCCAGAATGAGAGGAGACCCATCTGCAATCCTTAATTAAAAAAACTTTAAACAATAAACTTCTTCCCCATCCTATAGGCAATTGATTCCCTATAGAATCAAAATTTGAAGCTCACTGTCCTCTTCCTATTTCACTGCCCAAAAACAGGACAAAATTTTGGGTGTACCATACCAAACTTCCAATTAATCATTCCTACACCATCACTGACCTCAGAGAAGAAGATCCCAATAAAAATTGGCCTTCCCCATAAGCTCTAACTTGCTTTTCAATGAAGCCGAGAGCCCATTTCACTGAATTCATACATCCATCTAATTTCACTTCAAATTGAGCATACCAAAAGCTTCGCAAGGACCTGACGATAGTTCCAAACAAACTAGATCGAAGTTTCACTTCATCAAGCTAAGGTATGGCCATTTTGACCTAAATTGGGCTCGGGTTTGGTCTTTTGTGAAATAGAATAATTCACAAAATATGCATCACCTTAAAATAAATAAGTTTGATAAAACTTAAATTTTTGAAAATTTGATAAAACCTAAAATTTTAAATTCTCTATACTCAAATTTTTCCTGAACAAAATCCAAATCTTCTTTAATCACTTTTAGAGATTCATCTTGAATTTTATCCTCATCTTGATATTCCACATATTCCATTTCAAATTCTTTTTCAAATGTCTTTTTGAAATATTTATGGCTTAAATATTTCTTAGTATCCAATATAAAGCAATCAATCTCTTGCTCTTTTGCAGAGCATCTCATTGATTTTGTAATATTAAATGTAACATCTTGATCTCTAACTCTCATAGTTAGTTCTCCTTTCTGCACATCTATCAAAGCTCTTCCAGTGGCAAGGAGTGGTCTTCCTAAAATGATAAGAGTTTTTTTATCTTCTTCAATATCTAATATAATAAAGTCCACAAGAAAGATAAATTTATCAGCATTTACGAAAACATCTTCTATAACTTCTTTAGGATATGTAATCAAACAATCAGCTAACTGAAGAGTTATAGTTGTAGGTGAAATATGCCCAAACCTTCTGAAAATTGATAACAACATAAGATTAATACTGGCTCCTAAATCACATAAAGCTTTTCCAAAAAATGTTTCGCCAATAACACAAGGAATCGTAAAACTTTCAGGATCTTTAAGTTTTTCAGGAAGCTTTTTCTGAATTATAGGGTTGCATACACTCTTCATTGAGTGCAGTAGTCTCATTATCTACAAACTTCTTTATTTTATTTAGTATATCCTTTAAGAACTTTACATATCTTGGCATTTGTTCAAAAGTTTTAACAAATGAAATGTTTATCATTAATTTCCTCAAGATTTCTAAAAATTTTGAAAATTGGTTATCTTTATTTTTCTGCTTCAATCTTTGAGGAAATGGAGGTGGTGGTCTTTCTAGAGTGATTTTCTTTGGTTTAATGGGACATTTTGAATCAAAAAGAAATTCTTCACCAGATTTTTCATTTTTCACCTCATCTTTTTCAACTTCAACTTCTACTTCATTTTAAACTCTGTTTTCTAATTCTTTTCCACTTCTTAGTTGAATAACCTTAATTTGCACTTTGTTCTAATCTTTAGGATTTACTTCAATATTACTTGGCAATGTTCATGGAGGTTTATTGGTCAGTTTGGTAGCAATACATCCCAATTGATTTTGTATGTTTCTAATTGCAGCTCTTTGACTTCATAATTGACTCCCCATTTGTAATATCAATTCTTCCATTTACAACTGTTTCTCCTTACTCTGCAAATTATTAAAACCTGGAGGGTAATAAGGTTTATAAGTTTCCTTGATTGTTAGATATAAGTTTCCTTGATTGTTAGAGTTTCACAATGAGTTCACAGTGTTGTTTCCTCATTGCAGATTTGCAGCATTAGATTTATTGTTACTCCGCTTAAAATTTGGATGATTCTTCCAAACGGGATTATAATAATTGGCATAAGGACTATTAAAATGATTATTTATTGCATTTAAGGTCTCATAAGAAGATTGAGATTCTATCATTTTTTCCAATGAGTTTTTCTCAAGCACAGGTGATGTTTGAGAATAATTCATTTCATATTGATCTATCTTCGCTGATATAACATCTAGTTATGTAGCTAACATAGATAATGCATCAAAATCATGAATATTGGCTACTCTTTTTAGATTCACCCTTTCAGAGGGCCATTAAAAGATTTTAGTAGCCATATCTTTAATTAAAGAATATGCTTCATCGAATGGTTTTGACATCAATGATCCACCACAACAATGTCAATTATCGATTTAAGAGTTCCAATCAATCCATTATAAAAAGTTTAAGTTATTAACTAATCTGGCAATGCATGGTGTGGAAACTTTTTAAGGAGATCTTTAAATCTATCATAGGCTTCATAAATTGATTCCCTTTCAAACTGACAAAAAGATATAACATCATTTCTAAGCTTAGCAATTTTTGAAGGTGAGAAATATTTATATATTGTGATAAATCTTCCCAAGTTCTGATAGATCCAGATGCTAACGAGTTTGACCACATCTTAGCTTTATGCCTTTGTGAAAAAAGAAAAAGTCTAATTCTGACGGCATCATATTTAAAAGTAGCCCATAATTCTTGAAAACTAGCAGGGTGTAAATTAAGATCTTTAGTTGGTGTTCCCCAAAACTGATTATTTTATACTAGTGGGTTATAGCAGGTTTAAGTTCAAATGAATTAGCAGCTATGTGTTTTGTTTACTCAAAATGAATTTCATTTCTGTAGGATTAACATAATCTTTTAAAGATCTCTGATGATGTTCTACACCATTACCTAAATTGCAAGCCAATTTCCTAATATGAACTATCACTTTTTGTTGTCTTCAAATATTTCTTATAGTTCTTTCTAACTCGAAATCGTAACGTACTAAATTTTTCAGATCTCACACTACACATAAACAAACATAATAAGTAATTTAAAATAAGCACACACACTTAAATAAGAAAATATTCAAACTAAATTACAAACACCTTTTTTTAATTTTAAAAATAAAAATACTATAAATTATAAAATAACTTACTAATACTTTCTATTACTTCTCCAACAACGACGCTAAAAACTTGATGCTAGTGGATTTAGGGTGCTAATTTTGTAAATTTTTTTTAATATTACAAATTACACACGACAGATACAATAGCAAATGTGTAAATTAATACCAATAAAATAACTTCAGTGAAAATGGTTTTATCTTTTTTTAAAAATCTTTAAACTGCCAAATTATACGTATCACTAAAGTAACAAAGAGCTCTAATGAAGTCCTAGATATCGATCACACAAGGAAGTTGTAAATGTTATAAGTAATATCTTAAGATTATAAAGTAAAGTACAATTTTTAAACTACAAAAAAAATTAAAGTGAAAATTTTGAATATTAATTAACAAAGTGAATGCTAATTAAAATACAGTTGAAAGACAAAATTAACTAAACTAAATGCTAAACTTTCAAAATTAAACTTAAGAAAATTAAACTAAGTTCTTGTGATGAAAGTTAAAATTTAAGAAAATATCATTCCCCTTAACAATGAGTATATGGATTATGGAGAAATTAAAATCATTTGAAAAAATATATATAAAAACTGTTTTGTGCCAAATAGGAGCAATCCTATTCCTTACCCTCTTCCGAGTGCATAAAGAACATTGACTAATCTAGTGTTGGTTCCTAATTTTGTGGTAGGCTGGGAGGATACCGGTTGCCACATTAGAGTTCTCATTTCTCCCTCACCTAAGGGCTAACATTCTCTTATCAGTTTCCAATCAACTAGACCAAATTGTGAATTTAATATGTCACCTTAAAATCTCTAATTCTGTATCCAATAATGTATATTTCTTTATTTTTTTGTACTCAACCCTATGGATGAATACTCTCCGATGAAATCAAATTTTATTCTCCCCATGTTGTAGAAATCATAGCTTTTTCAGAATATATGTTTCTTAATATATTTTAACATTTCAATTGGCCAAATCAAAAAGTAAATGAAGATCAGTGTTCAAATTATTACAAATTATTGACATTTAAAACCATATAGAACAAAATCAATTCTTCACAAAACCATATGTCAAATTAGAGAGAAGGATAATGTAGACTATTGATTCCGATATTTTTAATATGTAAGGATTTATGAAGTTGACACCATAACTTAAAGATTTTAATCCCCAGTAATTGCATCAAAAACTTGATCATAAACTTGCTCCCTAGCAAAGTAAGATTTCAGCTATATTTGCAGGAAATCTAAGCAAGTATACATATCGTTATCAAGTAATATAGGACTTTCTAATTAAGCCCTGAATATCGATCCCATGGAGATTGAGGTTTAATCACGACGACTTTCAAGAGAAGTTCAAGTTTAGAATAACACGTCTTAGCTTGGAAGGTCGATAAAGATTTGATTTTGATTATATCCTACAATAATTACTATAATAATACTTCTACTCTTAAACTAAAATACATAGTGAAAATCAGAAAGTAGGGTTTAACATATTAAAAGTACTCTTTCTCATGCAATGAAATTAGTGACAAATGAGAAAGTAAAACAAGTAGTGAGAGAGATTGTGACAAATAGAGCAATTATATTCTTTACCCTTACCGGAGATGTTATAAAGAACATTGGTTAATCTAAAGTTTGAATAGTTCTAAAGATGGGCTAGGCAAGGAAGATACTAGCTCTCACTCTAGAGTTCCCACTTATCCCTCCACCTGGAGGGCAACATCTCACATCAAAACCTAAAATAATAGACTAAATTTGGGGGCTTTAGCCTGTCACTATAAAGGCCTCTTATTATACAACCATTAAAGATTATATTCCTATTTATTTGCACTCAACTACATGAACTAAAATCTCATCCATACAATCTCATGTGATTCTACCACAGTTGAATGAGACAATATCATCCCAGATCTTACATGTTCTCACAACAGATTTTAACATGCAAGTTGATCAAGTTTACCTATAAATGAAGAATAAAGTAAAATAGTCACAATATATTCTCACTCTACTCGATTCTATATCCTACACATGCATACTAATTCATTACAAGAGGGAAAAATAAAGAATACTCTCATTACACATGGAGAAACAATAAGAACTTTTCATTGAATAATACTTTGAAAACATAAAAACAAAGTTCTAAGTTCAATTCAAAATACAATGAAAATACTTATCTCTAATAGAAATCAAACTCTCCTTGTATAGCAAAAGCAATCTCCTTACAATCCTCTCCAAGAACAAAGGGAAAAGAAAAGAAGAAATCTGTCACTCTCTTTTACTCTCTCACCTTGCCGCCCCACTTGGGGCTTACACCCAATCCTTCTTCTTCTTCCCTAAGTCTTCTTCTCCTCTTCTAATAAATTCCAAAGTCCAATAGTCATTTTAAAAAAATTTACAGGCCATAATTATAATTTCACAAGAGATTCTTAAGTGTCTCTTCAAAATTGTCCATTTTCGTTGAATCTTCCAAGAGGTGCTTGAAGTGCCTCATCAAAACTCCTTATAAATGCCCCAAATTCTTCTAGAAAGTCCCTTTTATCATCTCCAACTAATTTCCCAAGAGATTCATGAAGCACTGCTTCAAAATATGTCAAAATCTGATGTGTATTCTAGTAGATACGTTGAAAACCGTCTTTCGCGCCTAAGCGCCCCCCTCTTTTTCTGGTGGCACCTAAGCACTATATTTGGGCTCTTAAGCACCGGGCATAGGCAATTAAGTGTCCATTTTAGGACCCCTTGGCTCCAGTGTGCCGTGATTCGACCTGATTTGCTTCGGTTTGCTCCGTTTTGGTCTATTTTTTTGTTCCTTTTGCTCCAATCACTCCAAATTCTTCAACTTGATGTACCTACAACCAAAAACACAAGAAACATACCTTTAAAGTACAATATCATTACAAAATAAAACATGAACAATAGTACATTTTTAGGCTTATCAACTACTCAGACTTCATGAGAAGGATACAAAAAATATGGATTTCATATATTAAAACAAGTTTACAAAACAAAAGAAATAAAAGGTACAACTTATCTTACAATCTTTTCCAAGAAAATCCCTAGAAATTCTCTTCAAGCCTTTCTCTCTTTACAAGCACTCTCAATTCTCTCTTAGAAGTGTAGTGAAAAAGAAATCTCTCACCTTCCCTCTCCTTTTACAATCCTTGAAGAAATTCTCCAAGCCCTTGACTTTATCTCCCACTTTATCTCTTTTTGTTGCCTCTCTTTACACATGCCACACACTTCTTCTTTTATGAGAGGCTACCTCCCTCCAAAAAAATTCAAAATTCCCTCCTAAATTTTATCCAAAAGACAACTCTTTTGAATTCAAAGGACATGTTCATTCATCCAACAGACATATCCCTTCATAAAAGAACCTTCCAAAGTGTCTAGATACATTGAATTACTCCAAGGAGTGTCTAGAATAAGTGTCCCTTTTAAAATTCACACAAAATTTGTCTCAAACTGACTTAATCCTCAAAAAGTCGTCTCTGATTCATCTTGCGCCAAATCTGGCTCATCTTGTGTGTCGGCACTATTTTTGGTGTGGGGTTTGCCCGTATGAAGCTGTTGGTCATCAGAATTGAAATCCCGTTGCCCACTTCGGAAGGACGTTTTAAAAAAAATTTAGTTTTGAAAAAGATGAAGTCAAACTGACCCCATAATTTTCATAGTTTAGATGAAAGAGCGCTTTACCTCAAATCTTGTATCTATCCCGAAGGATGAACACAAGAGTTGAGGGT
>NEWO01000060.1:212443-229975 GCA_003013225.1 Phalaenopsis aphrodite | reverse complement strand
TTTCATAATTTGTCAAATTTAAGTCAAATGACTTTAAAATTTTTATGTAACCTTAATGATAAGTCAATTAAGACATTAGAGGAGAAAATGTGGATTTTCAAAATTTAATTTGATTTATATAATTATTTTCATGCAAAAATGTGCATTTTCAAGGAAAATTCCAAAAGATGATCAAGACAACTCCTAATTACTTGAAATTTTTATGTGAGCTAGCCCTAGACCAGAAAGTCATTTGGCCATATTTTCATGATTTTTTGATTTTTTTTGTTTTGTGATTTATTAAAATTATTTGAGTTTTTGGAGATTTTAATAAAAATAAAATATTTTATATGTTTAAAAATATGTTTTATATTTTTGGAAAATCTCTCTAAGGTCAGGAAACCCAGAGAAATTTATTTTGTACTTTTCTGATTTTTATTTGATTTTTTTTAGAATTATTTTTGTAAAAATTCTATTTTTAAGCCTTAAAAATCATTTTAAGGTTTAAAAATAGATATCTTTATTTTTAGACCTTGGAAAAATATTCCAATGATTCCTAAGTGTTTAGGAAATAATTTGGCACATTTCCATAAGTTTAATATTTTATGATTTTTTTTAATTTTTTAATTATTAAAAATAACCTAAAAATCAAGTTTTTATTTTAAATATATTTTTATTTTTATTAAATCCCCCTGATATCAGAGAACTCAAAACTAAGTTTCATAATTTTTGGAGTTATATTTTGATTTTTGAAAATTATTTAAGTGTTAAATTTGATGATGATCTTTAAAAATCAATTAAAAATATTAAGTGATCTCAAAATCCTTTGAAATTTTTATGGTGAGTTCTCAGACTTATGAACCACAATGGAGAACAAAAATTAAGTGATTTTATTCTCTGTGTGCTTCAAATTAAATGTTTTAAGCAAATTATGGTTTGCTCAAAATAGTGATGTTTTGATTTTTAAAATATCATGAACTTTTTTCCTAAGACTTCTATAGTCATAAGTAACTCACATGAATTTTCGCAGAATTTTCCAAGCAATATATAAATTTCCATAATTATTTCAATGGAAAATGGATGAAAACTTAGAAAATTAAGATCTTTGTCTAGAGATCTCCTCTGTTTTTGAAAAATTACTCAAATTGTTTCCTTAAATAAGGGATACAACATATAAAAAATTGGGGTCAAGGTGATGAGTCAATAGGAATGGAGAGTTCAAAAATCTCTAACACTAATTGATTTTTATAAAATTAAATATGCATCAAATAAGCATGAAATTTATTTCACATGATTCTCCTCTGTTCACTGAGCAAGAAGGTAATTTTATTTTATTTTTATGAGTTTTTTATGAAAAGTTATGAATTTTTGAAGTTAGGGGTATTTTCTAAATTTTTTAAATCCCATAATTTTCTACTTAAACCCACGCGCTGACTGGATCATGGGCGGTTCAGAAAATGCCACGTGTCGCGCTCTGGTTTGCCGCCACCATCCGCGTCAGCGCTGACTCAGCGTGCTATGCATATACGGGATCTCTGTCCGACGCGATTAGGACCGTCCGATCGATACACGCGCGATCGGACGGTTCACAGCCTTCGTCTCCGTCTGGTTCACCCGAGAGCCGTCCACCTTCAAACATTAATATCTCACTCGATTCTCAACTGATTTACATGAAATTTTTTTTAAAATCGTAGATCTGACCTAGCACTACACATCCATACGGTTAATCAAGCATGATTTGTAAGTTTTTTTCACAATACGTGAAACCGAGCTCGAATTTTGGGAAAATGGCCTATACCTTTGTCCAAGAGGCGTGGCCTCAATTGGATGCTTGTGGAATGTTTGTTGAGGTCCAACGAAGCTTCTCTAAGCACCAATTGGAGTTCCTTTGAGTTTTGTTTAGAAATCCCAAAAATGGGGTTCGACCTTATCCTCCACAACAAATGAGGGCTTGGGGGAGGGGGTTTGATGGGGAAGCTTCTTCTTTAGGCCTTGTGAAGGTGTGTGCAAGGTTAATTTGATTTTGGTGGAGTTTGGAGCAGTGCCCTGATTTTGAGCTCGATTTTGAGCTCAAAATTGAACTCACAGAGGAGGCTTTGAGGGCAATTAATGGTGGAGCCTTTCTTCTCTGTGCTTGGAGAAGAATTTTGGATATTTTGGAGGAGGTTTTGCTAATCTATGGTGGCTCTTCCTTGTTTTGTCGTGAGCTCCCTTTTCTTCCATAGCCATGGCCATGGCTTTTTTTATAGAGCTAGATAAGTTGGGATGCTTGGAAATGAAGTCTAAAGCTCATGATGAGCAAGAAAAATGACACCATAGGAAATTGCCAGGTGTTGGTGAGTAATTTGGTTTTGCATGAAACTTATCCTTTAAGGTTAAAAAAAAATACTTACCTAAGGGATAAATATCATGGCTAACCCATGGTTAACTTAACTTAACTCTAAGGTCTAGAGTTTAGCTAAGATTAAGCTTGATTGGGAATACCAAGTTTGATTTTCATTATATTTTGGTCATGGGCTAATATGACCAAAAATGGGTTTAGGTTTGTTTAACTATATCAGTTAGCTCAATTGAATATTGTATTTGGTATAGGAGATCATGAGGAACAACTTTCATAAAGGATGAAAGTCATTTTGAGGTCAATTGGTTAACCAATTTGGTGGATTTTGTGATTTTTGACCCATTTTAGCATGTTGGGCTAAGTTTGGGTCAAACTTGGGTTGGCCATGGGCTAAGTCCAAATTGATTATTGTGTTTGGTATGAAACATCATGATGAACAACTTTCATGAAGGATGAAAGTCATTTTGAAATCAATTTGGTAGTGAATTTAGTGGATTTTTATGAAATTTGGATTTAGACCCAAATTAGGCATATGGGGCTAATTTGGGTCAAACTTGAGCTAGTTTTGGACTAAGCTCAAATTGATTGTTGTGTTTGGTCACAAATGACCTCACAAAGGATTTTCAACAAAAATTGGATGCCAATTTGAGGTTTAAGGCATTCAATTGTTGAGATTTGAGTGTTAGCCAATATTGGGGCTAAATTAGGGTTTTGGATTTTGGTCCAAATTGAATGGTAGAAAAGTTTCACCAATACAAATTTAGGGTCAAATTTGATGTAAATTATTGCTATGTAGCAAATACAACATTTATTTGAGCCAATTAGCATGGTTATGAGTCCAATTGATGTGATTTGGTTATTTAGTTAAAATTGAGATTTTGACCTAAATCAAAATTAAGCTCAATTCAGGGGTCAATCAAACTTAATTTTAAAATATTTTGATCAAATAAAATGTTAATTTAAGTTTAGGATCACATTTGGGGTCAATTGGAGTCAAATTGATTGATTTTGGGTTAAAAAGGTTTTGAATTAAGCCTTTAAGGGACAAATTGGAGGTTTTGTTCAAAGATGGTCAAATTGACCAACTTATACCATGGTGTAGTTGGAAAAAATGAAATTGGGAATATTTTAGATTTATGGGGATTTTTTGGGAGTTTTTGGAATTTTTGGATTTTTGGGCCATGGAGGGGCATTTTGGTAATTTGGCCATTTTTGGAAATTTTTGTCAGTTTTGCAAATTTGGATGTATTCAAATTGTTTGGAATGAGTTTTGATCAGTTTTGGGTATTTTGGCAAAATTAGGGAATTTTGGCAAAATTTGGGTCCTAAGGGCAGTTAGGTAATTTGGAGGTGCCTAGGGGCAAAAGACCAAGTTGGGCATTTAAAGTGCAATTGGGTAGAGAACCATTTTAAATGAGTCATGGACCAATGAAATCTCCATTTTGGGTCCCCATATGTTGGTCTTAGCCAGGGTATTGTGAGGGTATTGTGAAGATATGGTGAGGGTATGGTGTACCTTAGCTTCAAATGAACACCCAGGGTCAATCTTAAGGCCAAGTAATCCTATAGGAACTTTCTTGAGCTTCCCCATAATGATCTTACCTTCTAAATATTAGAGGTTAGGACCAATATGTGGAACTTCAAGTTGAGTGAGGAAAAGTTTGGAATTTCTAATGGTGAGAGTACCCCTTTTTTTAGTTTTCTAAGAATAGTCAATAGGAAAGTCCTATGGCTAGACCCTAGGCTACTAAAGAGGAAAACTAGACCTCAACCAAAAGTGAGGTCAACATTGTGTCAACTCTTTTTCAAATGGCGCATCTCTCACAAATCTAGCGTAACATGAGCTAGTTTGGTGAGGACTGCAATGTTCTTGGTTTTGGCACATTTGGTACTAATCTAGCATCTTGTGCCATTTCTCTATATGTTGGTGTATTTTGCACCAATCTGGCACATCTTGCATCAATCTGGTGCTAGAATCTTAAAATTCGCTGTTTTGGCTCCAAATTTCATCATTTTTGATACTTTTGCTTCAAATGCCTAAATTTGATATACCTGAAAAAAAAACATGAAAATACCCTTATTTAAAGTGAAATATTACAAAAAATAAGCATTAAATATACACTTAAAACTATATATTATTTTGTTGTATCACCAAGAAAATTCCTAGCATTGAAAATATCAGCAACATTGTTATATTAAAACAAATTCTTGTTTAACTACAACTTCAAAAGAACCTCATTCCAGACATCAGTAGAAAACTAACATTTAATAAACATGTGTTAAATGGATTCTTCATTATTTCTACAGAAAACACAACATGAAGGCAACCTCATACCTTTCATCTTAGATATATCATCACTAGGAATGATATTATATAAAACTCTCCTAACAAAGAAAGACATGGAAGGTTTAACCTAAGGAGTCCAATTCTGTTTAGGATTAAATCTCTAAAAGTCTTGGAAGGAGCTAGCAAATTATTTGGCATAAGAATCACCCAATTTGAGTTCAATCTTAGGCACATCAGGCTTACTCTGATCAATAGCATTGTAAAAAATAAAAATAACATCCTCATAATGAACCTTCTTCAAAAGTTCACGTAAGAGCCAATGGTTATCATACCAAAGGTTTTTAATTTTGACATGTATATCCTAAGGACCACCATAAAAGCTAGCTAAAGCACTCTTTTCCATCCAATCATCATACCAGAATGAACAATCTCCTTTACCAATGTCCCAAAAAATCAACTCTTCAATACTTTTAGCAACCTTAAGCATCTCATGCCAAATAAAGGAATCATTTGTATTATAGGTAACAAACATAGGATTCTTATTAAAGAAGTATTTGAAATGCATTTAAGACGCCCAAATTGATTGATTCTGATGAAATGATACAATAATTTCATATACTTGATCTTGATCAAATCGTTTAAACTTCTAAACCCAAGTCCCCCTTTCTCTATAAGTTTACGAAGCTTATTCCAGCTCTTCTAATGAATTTTTGTGTTACCTCTGTCTTCCCAAAGAAATTTATTAAAAATATTTTCAATCTTCTTAATAATACCTAAAGGCATATTCATAACTTGAAGAGTATAAAGAGGGAGAGACGTAAACACACTTGTAAGAAGAGTAACTCTTCCTCCAAACAAAAGAAACTTATCTTCCCATGATAAAATCTTAAAATTTGATTTTATCAAACATATTCACAAAAAAGAGCATTTCTTTTTCTGCTCTTATCGAAATGAAAACCCAAATAAGACAAAGGTAAAGAAGCCTTGTTACAACCATTATAGTTCATAATCTGATTCTTCCTAGCACCATTTATACCTTTTGAGCAATAGAAAGAACATTTAGAAGTATTAAAGAGTGATCCAGATATATTATGAAATTTTAAAATCTCATCCTAAACTTTTTTGATAGATCTTTTGTTGGTATTGGTAAATATAATCAAATTATCAGCAAAGCACAAATGAGAAATACTCATTTTGCTTTTATGAATATAATTCAAACTAGGATAGCAAGTAAATAAGCCATTTAAACATCTTGATAAGTAGTCAAAGGCAATGATAAAGACATATGGTGAAAGTGGATCTTCCTGTTTGATACCTTTAGAAGCTGACCCATGCTTATTACCATTAATAAGAATAGAATAATAGTTGTCATTGAGGATTCAATATATAAGTTTGCAGAAAGCAATATTAAAGCCAATAGCTTGAGGATATCAATAGTGAATTCCCAATGAATAGTGTCAAAAGCTTTTTTAATATCTATTTTGAATATGATATTCCCGCATCTGCTCTTTTTATCAATATCCATAAGAAGCTCTCGAACAATAAGAGCATTATCACAAATATTCCTTCCTTTCATAAAAACAGAATGATTCATGCTAATAATATCATTAAGAATTGGTTGTAGCCTTTTGACCATAATTTTTTATATAATCTTAGATAAAACTATATTCAAACTAATGGTTGAAAAGCATCCCAAGTAGTAGTATCATCCACCTTAGGAATCAACACAATATTATAAGATTTAAAATAGTTTAGCAAATTTTTACCTAAAAAAAAGTCCTGAATAGTATAAATAATTACCTTATGAATGATGTCCTAACTGTACTTATAGAACTCAGCAGTGAAACCATTAGGACCAAGAGCTTTATCATTCTTCATATGGTCAATAATCTCTTTGTTTTTTGTACTAGGAATACAAGTTAGCAAAAAATTATTAATCCTAATTCCTTCATTATAAAGAGTACAGTCAATAGAATCTAGAGAACCACCATTGCTATTGAAAGCATTAGGAAAATATTGAACTCCATTATTAGCAATTTCAACATATATATGAAGAGCAATACCATCAGTATTAAAAATTCTAAAAATCAAATTAACATTATGAAGGCTCTTAATACAAGCCTAAAAAAGACATTATTCCTATCGTCATTCAAGAAATTATCATTAGCAGTTTTTTGAGCATAAAACCTTTCCTCCATATTAATAACTTATGTCAACTGTTTCTGTCCTTGAAATAAAACATTCCAATCAATAATATTATTAGCATAATCAGTTTCCAAACCTTTAACCTTTTCTTCCAGAGCCTTTATGTTTCTTTGAAGGTGCCCAAAAACTTCCCAATTCCATTTACTAGGAGCTTTGGCAAGGTTTTCATGCAAAAACTAGAGCTTATGACCCACAGAGCCAAACGGATTCACCTTCCAATTATCTTTCAGAAACTGTTTGAAACTAACATGATGGATCCACATGTTATAAAAATGGAATTTGTAATGATTAATATAAGAACAATTCCTTAATTTTAAATAAATATGAGCATGATCAGAAGCATCGATAGCTAAATGAGTAACATTACAAAGAGAAAGTTTATTGATCCAATTAGTATTGGTAACATATCTATCAAGCCTTTTGAAACTTTCCCTCTATGCCAAGTAAATGGCTTTCCATTAAAACCCAAATCATAGAGCCCCACATCCAAAAGAGTAGCATTGAAATCATCTATCAGCTTAAAGTAGGATTGCTTCCTCCTTTCTTCTAAATAGAAGAAGAAACAATACTAAAATCAGCTCTCATAAGCCCATCCACATTACAAGGATTTAAAGATTTTATCAAATTCCAAAGTTCAGAGTGTGCTTGTCTAGTACAACCTGCATAAAGAACAAATAAATGAAAAGAATCCTGAGCATAATGAATACAAATATGCAATATCTGAGAATGATTGATAAGAATGTCAATCTTTAAAAAATCTTTCTAGAAAAACCAAATTTTGTTATTAATATTTGTAAAAGAATTGAAAGCACCAAATCTTTTCATATAAACTTCATTATTCACCACAGAAACCATAGGCTCAAGAATGCTAAAAAAAATTAAATTATAGGCACGAATAAGATTATTAAGTCTAAAAGAAGCATTAGATTTCACATTGCCTCTAATATTCCAAAATAATGTTTTAATCTTCATCGATAACAATCTTTCCCCTGTTAGATTTACTAAAAAGAGCCATTTCAGGCTTACAACTTCTTTACTCTATAAATGAGCATGTAAAGCCTTAGAATTAACTTAACTCAGTTCTCTGCATCCTTTAAACTTCCTTTTCTTAGATGATCTCTGGATCATCCAATCCTCCTCTAACTCCAAACAAGTAAAAGCAGGACCTTAATCAGCAAATGGACTAACATGCAGAATCAATTGTTTATCTACTTGCAAATTTCTAGAATGCGAATGAGAACCATTGCAATTTTCTTGCCCCATCCCTATAAGAAGCAAAATTGCTGTATCAACAATATTTTTTGAAATAGTAGCAGAAGCAGGAAGATCATTCACAAGAATCAAAGAATTATCTACTAATTTAGGAACAATAGAAAGATCCTGTATCAACATTAATATTCGCATCTGATATAGAGAAGTCATTATTATTTAAAGAATGTAAAGAAACAACTGTATCAGCCTTATTAAGTTGATTATTCTCAGGAGATTTGGTTTCTAAATTCAATTCATTTTAATTTTTACAACTACTGTTTTTATATTTCCGTAATTCAGGATGAGCATTGTAACAATGAGAAACGAAATGTCAAAACATTTTGCATCTTTTGTAGTAATGTGGAACAAATTCTATCTCAGCGTTCTGCCAATAACTATCATTTGAATTTCCCAACCAAATAGAGTCATGAAAAACATAAGTAACATCGCGCTCAACCAATATTCTAGCCATCGAAGGTCTAGACAAAGTACTCATAACCAAATCCATTTTCAATGGTTTACCAAAAATCCATCCCAATGAATAAAAAACTTTTGGATTAAAAAAATGAAGTTTAAAACCTAGAAATTGTATCCAGACAGGCACAATAAGGGGCTCTTCTATAGGGTTGAAACCAGGGGTCCATTTAAGAAGCTTCTGATAACACTTCTCAATTGTCAAAATCTTTTTAGCAAAAAGTGAGGTATAATCCTCTTCTAATTGCAATTTAATCAACAGGTTTCGACTATCAATCAAACCCAGATTGCATCCTCCCATAAGATGTAAATCAGTAAAGAACTTCCGAAAAATCTCCAATTTAGGATGAGCAAAAGCAAATTTACCGATTAGAGTATACTTTAAAGGTTCAGTCAGAATTCCTTTATTTTCATCAGAAAAAGGAAGTGCAGGTTTACCGTTCTTACATGAAGCTTTTTGAAGCAAATCCCCATTAGGGTTCTCAGTGAGTTGGCCATGAAAATCTTCAGAGAAACGCACTTCTCCCACATCATAAGATTTACCTGAAACCACATCTTTGAACGTCGGAGCACTCGAAGCCATGGTTTAAAACATGATAGAGAAAATCCAGCCCAAACATCTGAAAATAAAGAAAACCTACAGATGAAATCGACGAGAAATCAAGTCGCTCCAAGAAATCTACAAGAAGCCATCGAGTTCTGCCACCTTCATGTATATCACCTTCCATATATATGAAATGATACATTTCAATTTTTATAAGTTAAAATAATAATATTTTTTCTGTGATATGAACATTTTCAATGGAATAAATTTAGAAAAGGGAACGGTAGGTGTTTGATCTACAAATATATAGGAATTGGTCGGCATGCATGTAAATGCCTCATTAATTAATTTATAATTTTTAATAACTAATTTAAATTAACTTTAAAATCTTATTAAATCCCAAAACTTATATTCTCCCATTTCCGGCGCTTCAACTCCTCCCAAAAAGGCACCTTCATGGCTTCCCAAAAAAGATTTACTAAATGCGGGATTTAAGGCAATACCGAAGCCGTAGAGCTGTTAAGTTGTCAGGTTGCTCTTTGGATGAATTTACCTAAATCCTGCCTAACTTCTGCCAAATTCTGCCACCAAATAGATTTAAAGAGTAAATGGGTTGCTGCAATCCTGCCCATTTATTATTGAAAATAATATGAAGATAATATAAAATTTATAATCATAGTTCTAAGTAACAAACTATTCCATGTAACATGTATTGTCCACCATAGCCCAACCCATCTTACACTAGAAAGAATATCAAAATTTTAATTAAGAGAACTTAAAATAGATATGAAATGGACATATAATGACTAACATCACCCCTTATCATTTTTCTAAGTGTAGAAGTAAATGAGTGAAATACAAACAAAAAAATGTAGCTTATTTGGTTAAAGAGCATAGCTGATCTGAATTAAACTTAGAGCCCCCAGTTTACACCCCTATATGTTCATCTATCCAAAATGGCTTGACATATACCCGACCTAAATTGAAATGGGTCATAAAGCTTAACCCGAATCTAACCCGCCTTCAACTTGATTAACCAAAACCCAACCAACATAACAGTTTTAATATATTTATAATATAAATTTGTGCTAAATTCAGGTTAATTTCGAGTCTATTTTGAGTTGGCGGGTTAGATTCATGTCAGTTTGGATTTGTGGGGCAGTTTTGGGTTAGCAAGCTAGTCAAACCAGCCCCAAAAAAATATACATCTTGGGCCTTTTGACTCGATGCCAACCAAAAAGTAATCTGGTTGACCTGAACCTAGAATTTTCTAGTTAAGTCCAAGTTGAGTTTGGAGGAATTAGAAATTCATAATATTGGATAGTAATAATTTTTCCTATTAAAAACTTTGGATTATGGATTTCTACTTGGAAGAGGAATGAATTTGGTTGGTCCAAAGCAAAGTTCTATTTTTAAAAAGAATTGCTGCATGATTAACGAATTTGTGAAGGAAAAATCACCATAAAATACATATTCTTAACACTTAAACACATCGGAACAGCTCTAAGAAATCAAGATGTATGTTCTAAGAAGACAAGCTCCATTTGGACACTCGAAGATTATGTTCTTAATCGTATAGTAAATAGACAAAATTTAGTTGAACCAGCATTCCCAAATCTTTAGCATGTGTCAAATATAGTTAAAAAAAAAATGAAACAATTACATACATACCACCAAGTTTCAACGTATTTACATATCTAGCACCAAAATTTTATTTTTGGCAATTTACATATGCAGCACATAATTCATATGTATTTATATATCTGACACCTAAACTTTCAGATTGCATACGTAGCACTTTAAGGATTTAAATCTTTGCATGAAAAGGTGTACTTGACTTCTAAAAAGTGATGACAATGTCATTTTTAATGTTTTATTAATGATTTAAGCGTTATGTAAATAAACATTTAAGTTGTGGTGTGAGATATGTAAATACATAAGAATTGTGTGCTATATATGTAAACGCCTTTTATTTCTTTCATTTGTTATGCTTAAATATTTCCTATGGCATAAAAATATCATCATTTTGATTCCTTCATTTTCTATTCGACGGATTAATCTAATACAACTTAATTTTACAATAAAGAATGTATACTTTATACGCGCTTCATATGTTGGTCATTGTTTCCTTGATGTCGTCTATCATTCGACATATGTTAGTATTATAACATCAACATTATTAAAATTAATAGTGTTCTAGGCTAGAGATTCACAGATCATTTTGCATTAAATAAAGTACTATAAATTTAACGTGACACTATTAAAGAAAGCATAAATAACTGTATATTATAATTTGAAGTTTGCTCCAACCCAAATGTTAGATTTCAAATTCAGAAAAATGAGTGTGACAATCTCCTCCTTCGAACCCTCAGTATTAAATGAAAAATGTCTATTATGTTGTTATTGTGTGTCAAAAATTTACTGTGGTGGAGTAATAATTTAATGTCTTAACGTTGAATGAAGATCTAACACACATATGGAGATAAATGAAAAGTAACAGTAGGAGTCTCAAATATTTTTATAGGGAATAGCTTTGAAAAAGGGTTGTTTGATATTTAGATGAGAAGTAATAATATGGGTCGTTTGATAAAATATTTGGATATTTTTGCTATAAATGGCATAATGCCACTCCACAATGCTACAGATTTCCCTTTTTATTCACTTGAAAGAATTCCAAAATTAGACAGTTAGAATATTTACAAAACTATAAAGCTCTATCTAATGTTTAATGTTGATGATTACTAAAAACAACTACCATCATCTAATCATCATTGCTTGAAATCCATCAACTACAATCATGAGCATAATATTGCCGTCGAACTATCATCTTCCAATTGTCATAATCTAATCATCATTACTTAGTAAAGGCATATGATATTTTTTCTTAGTTTTCTAAATAATTTTTTATTGTTTTTTAACACTTTAATTTACAAATCTATATTAAAATGTAAAAATCTCTCTACATACAACAACAAACATATTAACATGAGAGTAGTTTAAATTCTAATGTAAAGTGCCCATGTATTAATGAAGAAATTGGACATTAAATGTTGTTGTGATCCTCTGGCCACTATTGTAATCGTACAAAGTAAAGAGTGCCTACTTTTCTAGCTAAAACAAATGTTCATGAGGTATTACCATGTCTATTGTGAGATGGTAAGTGATGCTATACAAAGCCAGAATCTACAAATTTATTATTGCTTATTAATAGTCTCGTGTTCAAGAGAATACAAATTGTGTCTATTTGGAGTTAGAAAATTAAAAGGTGCATTTACATACATACCACCAAATTCGATGCATTAACATACACAATGCTTATAGGCATACTTATCCACGACATAGTGGTTTAGTCTGTAGTCTCCCACTCTAAGGTCTCGGGTTCGAATCACTCATGTTGTTCTTTGGGCTCTAAGGACTTTGTTAGGCAGGAAAATAGAAAATTGAAATTATAGAGAGGGATTTCGGAGAGGTAAGTTGCAACCTGCACATCAATGCCATACACCCTATGCTCGGTACAACAACAAGAGTAGAGATAGGAAAGAAATATTCTAGAAAGGTAAAATTACATACTTTACCCTAACACAGTAACCTTGGGACTATTCTATATTACGGTGGACCATGCATGATATCATCTTCTTTCAAGTTGATGGATTTTGGTGAAAACCTGAAGCTTGGATTTGTAGGGAGTCGAAGTGTATTTGAGCATGAATGAAGTGCCATAAGAACTTGATGTGCGTAGTACTAGTGTGGAATACCAGGTTGGTGGTTATGGCCACTGCTAAGATGTTATCACATGAGAGCTTCATTAGGTAAGATTGGGCCTCACTAAAGTTTGCAACAAGACGTCATAACCAAATGATTTAAGATGTTGTCACTACAAAAGCCCTATAATCTAACTTGGTGGATGAGAGGGTAAGAGTGAGTTGCTTTTGAATGTTCAGGAAACGGGAGTATGTCCAAAAAATGATCAGAATGTTGAGTTGCCATAGGGGTTGGTAGAATAGGTTAAGTTTATGAGCATTGTGGAGTTGGTAGAATAGGTTAAGTTTAATAAGATGATAGAGGTTGCTTAATTTACTTCTAGTTAGCATGGGATGGAGTTGTGGGAGGTTGGATGTGTGGGAATTGAATCAGAGGTTGTAGCTATAGTTGGTAAGTTTGTGGTGGTTTGTGTGGGGAGTATCAATGCATCAGGTGGACAGGTAGTAACTGTGGTGGTGGTCGGTGGGAAAGTTTGAAGCTCTAGGCATTGTAAGAGAATACATATAAGTTAAATAAAATAAATTTTTTGGAAATTAAAGAGGTGAAAACTATAATCTAAAGCCTTTGAAGTACTCGTGGATGATCACTAGGGTGAGCACTTTAGAAGCTTTAGTGACCTTGTCGAGTCGCAGACCAATTGAAGTGAGTCACTCGACTATTTGGTTGGGTGTTATCGGGCCTTTTCTAGTGTTATAGAGAATAGATTAAGATTTTAAAAGGTGTGGTGAGTGTCATGTTCTATCGAGTGCTTTAAAAAGTAGTGGTTGTGTTCAATCAGGTCAGTGCCACTGAGCAAGCGCATCTAAGCTAAGCGAGTGTCCTTAGTTTGGTGCATTCTTTCATTATCATTGAATGTGGTGTACACACCTAATAATTGAATGGATGCAATCATAAATGAAGTATTAGAAATTAAATAAATTAAAGTCAATAGTAATACTAGAAAATCTTACTAATGTAAATTTTACATGATTTCACCAACTTTCTTTCATGCTTATCAAATACTATATTTCATTATTTATTATGATTGTATACTTGTGAAAGAGTATCAGTGTTATTTTGTAGGTTATATGTGTCAATCACACAAAATAGAGTAAAAATTGCACAATTTAGGGCTATCACGCCTGATATGGATGTGACCACATTGGTTTTAAGAAAGGCCACACTAGGGTCTGGCGTGACCATGCTACCAGATATCCAAAACTTTTTTTTCTGAAAATTCATGGCTATTTTGAACATATTGACATATTTGAAGAGTTTATATCCGTATTCTACATTCCTAATGTAGAAGCTAACTATAAATATGCATTTGTGTCATGTGGTAACTTCTTCTTGGCTTCTTGGCCTCTTAGAGGCTTGTATAAGAGCACTACATTAGGGATTCATTGGAGACTACTGAAGGCAAGATTTCAAGAGAATTTGAGACCTTTTTTAAAGTTATTCTTCCTCCTTTGGTAGAAGCCTTTTAGGGTGAGAGTTTCATCTATTTTGTGAGTTATGAAAAACTTGTATGAGAGGAGAAAGTTTGGAAATGACAAGTTGTTCTATGCTTTACTTGTTTCTATTTTTTACGAAGAAAATTTGTATGTCTATGTGATGTAATGAGGGATATTGTATTAATCATTCTTATTCTATATTATTTTTCTTGTAGCATTTTCTCGTGCTTTTATAGGCTATGTTATGAGTTAACCTATGAACTTAGTTTTCTCATAATTTGGCTAACTAGGATGTTAAAATGTTCCATGAAGCTACAACCTTTAGCCTTTGCATAGTAGAAACAAAGGGTTAACTACATAATTTTGGCAGGATAAATAAGATCTAATAGAATTCTGCAATCATTTTAGGGGCTTAGAACAGTTATGTGAAATGCCATAGGGGTTATAGACTAGGATTATACCCATTGGGGTCCTATCAATTCATGCTTTGAGGCACAAGCCTATTGGTTGAATCAACTTAAGAATCTAATCAAGTGGAGAACCCAAGCTAGCTAGCATCGGTAAGACATACCTGATACACCAAAAATATATGCATTTTTAGACCAATATTTTATACTCATTTTTTGTGATATTAAAGTTTAATGGAAGGAATTTTTATGTTTTCTTGTAGGTTGTTGAATTTTAGGACTTGAAGCAAAAAAGAAGCAAAAATGATGAAATTTGGAGCAACAATGAAGAAGTTGAAAATTTGTTCAGCATCGACGACGCCGGAGGCAGCGTCGTTTGACAGAGAGCAGTGAATTAAATTGTTGAACACTGATGACAGAATGGGCGTCGACTGCTCTAATGTCGGTTCAGCCCCTGTTTCTAGAAGATTGGATGAATTTGGATGCTTTTTGAAGAGTTTTTGGAGGCACCTATTGAAGAACCGACTCTAGGCTTTATTTGGGACCAAAATTGATCAAAAAAGTGACTCTTCCTGACATCTCATTGCCCAGTTCAACCATCCACGCATCACACATTCTTCGATTTTTCATTCCACAATTATTTAGAGTCCATTGTTCTTATAATTTAGAATTTTGTGGTGAGATTAAGTGTGAACTCTTCTCTAAGAGTGTTGGAGAAGGAGAAAAGTGAGAGATTTCTTCTTCCTACATTTCCTAGAAGAGGCTACAAGGGATTTGCTTTAAGAAAGAGTTTCAGATAAGTGTTGTTTATTTATTAGTATTGTATGAACTTTCATTTGTATATGCAATTTGTGTTTTGTTTTATCTTCCTCATGAAGTCAGAGTAGTTTACTTTATCTTTCTCCCTACTCTGAGATATGGTGAAATGAAGAGATAATATGGACGTGCCAATATTAAAATATAAAATAAATTGTGATGATTTTTCAACTCCAAACTTAATTTAGTTTTATATCTCGCCAATTGAATTGTTAAAATATGTTGTGAAACATATGATTCGGGAAATGGAGAATGAGTTCTATAATAGAGTGAGGATCACATTTGATTCCATGAGTGAGAATTTCATTCATGGAATTAAGTACAAATAAGTAGGGAAATATACTTTATTGGGTATACAATGAGAGAATATTTAGGGTGATAGACTAAAATATTAAATTCAGTCTTAGTGTTTAAAAACTAAAGCAAGAGTTAGCCTTCAGATGAAGGGAAGTGGGAGCCAGTATCCTCCTAGCCTAGCCACGAATTTCGGGATTGAACTTGAGATTGGCCACTGATTTTCTATAACACTGTATCAGGGTAGAAAATTAAAACTGCTCCAATTCGACACAATACATATTTGAACCATTTATCTCATCTCATTTTACCAAAACATCATTGTAGTGAGAAATATGCTTTTTCACATAAGAAATCTCCATCACATAAACAGAGTTTAATTGTTTAGTAGTTATTGTTTAAACTTTGTATTTCAATTTTGTTATTAGTTAAATAATTTAGTTATGATAATATCTCAACATTTGAAACTAGTGACAGTAACTTTGTTTTGACTTTCTGTGAAACTCCTAGTAAATTTATCATTTCAAATTTAAACCTTCCCCGTATGATCGATATTTGGGGCTTAAATAGAAAGTCATTTATTACTTGTTAACGATACGTATACTTGCATAGAATCCCAATATTAATTGCTTAAATTTTTAATTCATAAAATATTTCATCAAAGTTTTGGCACTATTACATAGCGGAATCAACTATATAATTTTTACACAACTATATTTCACCGGGATCAAGATTTTGGCGCCACTACCGAGGAAGGTAATAGTAAATTAAGTAGATTTGGTAAATTAGAAAATTTAGAGATAATTTTATGAAAAAATATAAATATTTAAAAAAAATTAAAAAAATTAAAAATCCAAAAAGAAAATATATGTTTTATTTTAGAGTTATTTTTAAGAAATTTTACCTCGATATATTCTTTACCCTTACCAGAACTTTATATTTTTTACCCTTACCACAGATGTCATAGAGAATATTGGTTAATCTAAAGTTTGAATAGCTCTGAAGATGGGCTACGCAAGGAAGATATTAGCTCTCACTCTAGAGTTCCCACTTATCCCTCCACCTAGAGGCTAACATCTCGCATCAAAACCTAATGCAGTAGACCAAATTAAGGGATTTAGCCTGTCACTCTAAAGTCTTCTAATTCTACACCCTTTAAAGATTATTTCCCTATTTATTTACACTTAACCATATGGACTACATTCTCTTACATACAATCTCATGTAATTCTACCACAGTTGATTGAGACAATACCATCCTGGATCTTACATGTTCTCACAATGGATGTTAACATGCAAGTTGATCAAGTTTACATGTAAATGAAGAAAAAAGTAAAATCATCACAGTATATTCTCACACTACTTGATTCTATATCCTACACATGCATACTAATTCATTACAAGAGGGAAGAGTAAAGAAAACTACTCACAACACATGAGGAAACAACAAGAACTTTTCATTAAACAAAACTCTGAAAACATACATATAAAGTACTAAATTCAAATCAAAATACAATAAAAATAATTTTCTATGGTATAAATCAAACTCTTATTATATATTAAAAATAATCTCCTTACAATACTCTCCAAGAACAAAGTGAAAAGAAAAGAAGAAATTCTCACACTCTCTCTTTCTCTCTCACCTTGCCGCTCTGCTTGGGGCTCACACCCAAGCCTTCTTCTCTTCTTCTCCAAGTCTACTTCTTCTCTTTCAATTAATTCAAGAGTCTAAGAGTTATT
>NEWO01000060.1:155159-170950 GCA_003013225.1 Phalaenopsis aphrodite | reverse complement strand
TGTGTGTGTGTGTGTGTGTGTGTGTGTGTAAGATATTACAGTTCTCAGATAAGGAGCCTCTAGGAGGTCTCCCTTTAACAAAAAGGAAAGAGGAGGGGGTGGGGCTTGGAAGAGACAAAAACTTCCTCAGCTTGAGTAGTCATTCTAGCTAGCCAATTTGCAGGCCTATTGCCATCTCTAAAGTTGAAGCTTAGTTGGAAATAACAAAATTGTCTACAAGCTTGAATCAGTTTTATACAATGAAGGATATGCCATGGACGGGAGGAAACCACTTCAACCATTTGAATGAGCAAAACACAATCAATCTTAATAAGGATGTAATTCCATTTCATCTTGATAGCAATCTGTAATGCCCAATAGAGAGCATCGGCTTCCATTTCGAGGGCATCATGGGTAATCATTGGACTGCAGAAAAAGAGTTTACAGGTACCTTAAAAGTCTCTGAAATCCCCACCAAAACCATCTCCAAAATCACTAAAACTCCCCTCAGTGTTAGCTTTGATCCAAGGGTTAGGTGGTTTTAACCAAAACAAATTTAAGATAGTATAAGTTTTAAGAGGAGAGCAGCTAAGAGTGCTGGACCTTTCTGGAAATCCCTTGTATTTAATCAGTTTGTCATTAAATGCTTTGCACTTGACCACTGTTACATGCACTAAGGGAGGGTGGTCCTCAAATTTAGATTTTTTCTAGCCATCCAAAGGAACCAGATCACAACAAAATTGATGGTTCCAAGCTTTGTTTTGTTCCAGTCTTGCCAACAGTAAAAAGGGAGAACCAGTCGAAGACCATCAGATTCACCTTGAAGTTCTTAATAAGTTATACCAGATCCACTGAGCATAAGTACATTCAAAGATGTTTATGAGGGAGAGATTCTTTAACAGCAAAACATAGATGACATCTAGAGCAGCCTCTTTGACCATTAAGCTTGAGGAGGTCTTTAACAGGAAGAATTTTATGGAAAGTTCTACAATAGAAAAAAGACATAAAGGGAGTAAGGAATTTATTCCAGATAGCTTTCCCCCATGGGACAGATTCCCAGCTGAATAATCTTGAATAGATGGCTTTGGATAGGTTGTGTAATTTGCTTGAGTTCAGCAAAAACCTGTCATTATGATCTATATTGAATAGTATTTTTAGATATGCAAGTAGTAGTAGTTTTTTTTCCAATAAGAAAGAAGAGTATCCTCAGACCAAGAGTCACCATTCCACTAGTCTGCTACAAATAGATTTGGATCAAAATCAGTAGTTCTGGGTGATAATAGGTCTTGTGGACACCATTGATCCAACCAGAAATGCACTCTCCCATTTTTAATGTCCCATAATAATAAATTTTTTTCTTTTGAGTGATCTTTAATAATTGAACGCAGATACTGGAGTCTCCCAACTTCCTGACAATCAAGTTGGGGTGGGAGTGTTTGTAGTATTTTTCCATCATGAATTTGGCCCATATTGATTGTTGCATTCTAAATTTCATCCACAATTTCCACATGTTCACCTGTTGGAGATGTTGAAGTCTTTAAAGCCATGTCCCCCAACAATTGTAGGTTTCGTTGCCTTATACCACCTTGCCCAATGTAATTGGTGTCTTTGGTCGGACCATAAAAGCCTTCTAAAGCTTCTTTCAAGTAGCAATTGAGTAGATTTTTCAATAGTTGTGACTTGGAGAATGTATGAAGGGAAGGATGTTAATATGCTTTTCAAGAGATAAATCTTGCCTCCATTAGATAAAAATGAGTTTGTCGACTAGTTAAGTTGTGCATTAATATTGGCTATGACCTCATGAAACTATACCCTTTTTGCTCTCCCTTTGATAAGTGGCACCCCAAGATAATTGAGGGGGGGAGATGTAGAATAACCATTGAATTACTATGCTTACAAAAGAAAAGTTGGCATTTATAAGTATTAACTTGTCATTCCATAGGTATCCTGGAAATGTTGCAAACATTTGTGTATTAACTTGATTGCATTTCCGTTGGCTTTAGAGAACAAAAAAATGTCATCAACATACATTAGGAGGGTGACCTCCATAGTGGATCTGTGATGAAATCTGGCATAAGTTTTATGATTCATAGCTTGATATAGTAGTTTTCAGAGATAATCCATAGCAACAATAAATATAGAAGGGGATAGTCGGTCTCCTTGTTGAACTTCTCTAGTGGCTGAGAAAAACCAAAGAGATTGTCCATTAAGCAGTATAGAGTGTGTGTTAAATTGCAAACATCTAGAGATGATGTTGTAGAAATCTTGAGGGAAACCCCTAGCTTTGAGGATATCTAAGATAAAGGACCAATGAATAGTATCATAAGCTTTTTTAAGGTCCAACATATAGATAAGATTGCCCCCTCTACATGGTTGATCAATGTTAAAGAATATTTCTTTAGCAAGCAGGACATTATCTGCAA
Source organism: Phalaenopsis aphrodite (assembly GCA_003013225.1). Lineage (NCBI taxonomy): Eukaryota > Viridiplantae > Streptophyta > Magnoliopsida > Asparagales > Orchidaceae > Phalaenopsis > Phalaenopsis aphrodite. Next base: position 168,548 of record NEWO01000060.1, on the reverse strand, counting down.
TAGTTATGCTTTTGACAAAAGCATTTTGGTTTGGCTTGATGAGCTGAATAAAGTGAGGTTGAAGCCTTGCAACAAAAATTTTACTAATAATCTTACTAAAGACATGGGTAAGACTTAATGGCCTAAACTGATTCCAATTACTAAAATTAGTAGATTTGGGGATGATACATAGCTAGAAGTGCAAAAATTAGTAGGAAGAGAGGTCCCCAATAAGAAAATATGAATAGCTATAGTAACATCACCTTTTACAATAGTTCAGGCATATTTGTAGAATGTAGAAGTATAACCATCTAGCCCAGCCACTCTAGAGCTATCATTGTTATGTAAAGCTTCCCAAATTTTAAATTCAGTTGGAGTGTAAGCAAGTTGGAGGTCTTTAGTGTAATGCTTGTCTTCCTGGAAAAATTGTGGATCCACTTATGTTGATACAGTAGGAGAGGCAGTAAGAAGATCATTAAAAAAGGTCACAGCATTGTTAGCAATTCCCTCATAGTAATTGATCCAATTTCCTTCAACTTTTTGATATTTATGGATGTTGTTACATTTCCTTCTATACTAAATAAAAACATGATAATATTTAGTGTTTCTATCCCTCCATGAATCTATTGATAGCAACTTTCTTTCTTAAAAAGAATTCTAACCAATCAGTGGCCAGGAGAACTTCAGCACCTTCCAAAAGAGCAGATTCATCCACTGTACCATTTTCCAACTCAGCTTCCAAGGATGTTAATTTCTTTTCAGCATTATCAACATTGTCATATGCATTTCCAAAAGAGGACCAATTTCACTTCTTGAGAGCTTGATCTATAGTTTTATGTAGTTGCCACAACTTAATAATAGGGTTGGTGTGATGAAAACCTCTCCAATGATCTTGAATTGAGATTCAAAAATCCAGGATTTTTTACCCACATATTATGAAATCTAAAGGAAACGGGACCTTTTGGAGGGGTGGCAGTAATAAAAATTAGAAGTGGTCTATGGTCTGAACCTGCTAGAGACAAATGAGACACATAGGTGCGCAGAAATGTCTGAAACCAAAAATCATTGACTTAGAACATGTCCAGTTTTTCTCATATTTGCCCTTTTTTCCAAGTGAAGGTGGCACTCTGAAAGCCAAGATCAAAAGGTTTTGCAGCTTTAATGTTGTCACTGAATTCAGTCAATTTGAGAAGATTAGGTGGCCTACCACACACATTTTCATAAAGGTCAGCAACAAAATTAAATTCACCTCCCACCAGCCAGGGGGAGTTCATAGAGCCTCCAATGTTGAGAAGGTCATTCCAAAGAGATCTTCTAGCAAACCTTATTATAGCCTGCATAAACTATAGTATTAAAATCAGACTTTCCAGCAACATCAAAATGGAAGTGAACAAATTGAGGGTCATCAATGAGGACTGACCAACTGATCTCAAATCTACAAAGGATCCAAATCTTGTTATTAATATTAGAAAAATGTGAAAAGCCATGGAATTGTTTCAAAGCCCTTTGAGGATATTTGTAAACCATTGGTTTAAGTAGATCAATACACCATAATTTATGTTTTCTATTTAGAAGGAGCCTTTTTAAGGAGAGTGGGTAAGCCACTCCCATAATGTTTATGCAAAAAAGATTCATCATGGTGCGAGTATTTGGTTCTCTCCCTCTTAAGCCTGGTGAGAGAGTCTCTTCTACTGGAATAGGAACTGCCAGCTTCAAGAACAAAAGTATAAAATTGTGAATCAGCTACATCTTGCTTCTTCTTTTTCCTTCCTTTTTGTAGTTGCCATCCCTTATCTATTTCTTTGTGTAAAGCAGCCAGTGGAGGGGGAGCTAAGGGACTGATAGGATCAGGGACAATATTCGGGGGAACAGACTGGGCCCTATCCAATTTAGGAAGTTTGGCCAGCTGTTCTACCACATCCTCCACCAGAGTAATATTCACAGAATTTGGGAAGATCTGTGAAGGCATAGAGTCAACTTCAGAAACCACTTTGAGAAGAGCAACCATAAACACAATTGGTTCAACTTCTGTATGGATTGTTATGAGATCATCTGCAAAAATTTTGGTTGAAGAAAATTTAGGGTTGTCAGCTGTGTGGGATGGTTTCTCAGCAGGGATAGGATGAGGTAGTACCCTTTGAGTAGAAGTAGTCTGAGAGGTTGAGTTATGAGGTTTGGGCTTAGGATGGAGTCTAAAGCATCTAGAATTGGTATGTCCAAACATTTTACAATGAGTTCAATAATACGACTTTTGTTCCATCACAATCTTCTGTCAGTACTCATAATGGGTTGTCCCTAACAAAATTTCATCTACTTCAGAAAGTGTTATGTCTCTTTCTACCAGGATCCTGGCTGCTAAAGGTCTTTAGAGATTATAGGTGAGAATATAAAGTTTCATAGGCCTGTACAAAGCAGTACCAAAAGCGAAGAGCACTTGATGGTGGAAGAAATGTAACTTAATGCGTGGGAACTTGAACCAAATAGGGATAATGGGGGGTTCCTGACTAGGATCAAAATCAGGAGACCATTTTAGTAATTTCATTGCCATGCCATCAATCAACATAACTTGTTTGGAGAAAGGTCTAGCATAATATTCCTCTCTAGATAAGTGTACAGACATGTGTCTGCCATCCACCAACCCTACTTTCCATTCACTTAGAAGTTTTAAATCTTCAAAATATTTTCTGATTGCTTCCATCTTAGGATGACCATGTTGGAATTTTCCAATGAGTGTAAACTTGAAAGAAGCTGAAAGGGAATGAGTTTTGGATTCAGAGAAAAAGGCAGTAGGTTTTCTTGATTTCTTACCAAGCTGTTTAATATAGGGAAGCTCACCATTAATAATTCCTTCATAGAAAGAGTTGGGAAAGACCATATGTTCCACAAAACTTTGAAAACTAGAGCTTTTACCAACCATATCAGCAAAAGTGGCTTTATACCACTGAATGTTGGTCTCAATATCAATAGGGGTAGCCATGGAGAAATGACCCAAATAGGGAAACTCAAGAAGTAAAGCAAAGAAAACCAGTAAGGAAAAAAGGAAACTCAACTAGAGAACAAAGTAGAGTTTAACAACTCAAAACAGATTGGACACCATAAAAAACAAAGCAGAAACAAGTAGAAGAAGCCCAACAGGAAACTCTTCCACCAGGTAGGGCAATGTGAAATCAATGGAGCAGTAACCCCAAGTTTGAAAAACAAAAAACCTGCAAAAGAAGAAAAGCCAAAGAAGCTCCTACAAGAAGACCAACCAGTCCCAGAAGAACACTCTCAAGCAAAGACCAAGCAGTCAATGAGGTCCCCCGCCAATGAGCAGCCGCCGACAACCTTCATGGTTGTAGAAATCCTAGCAGACCAAGCGCGCACACACGCACACACGCACACACACACACACACATATTTATATAAAATAAAAAATGGTGGTTGGCCTCTACCTAAGATCATTAAAGTAAATTGGAAACCTCCTTTTCATCCCTTTATAAAAATAAATACAGATGGTATCTTCTCTGAGTTAAGTGCTGAAGTTGGTGGGGTCATCAAAAACCAGTCTGGTCATTGCATTTTCTTCTTCCATGATTCTCTCATTGCCAAGGATGCTCTTGAGGCTAAATACATTACTATGTATTTGGCCCTCAAACTTGCTTCTTTATTTCAGTGGAAGCACCTATGTGTGGAGGTAGATTCTACAATGCTGCTTCAAATGTTGTTAGGGGAAGGAAATCAACATACCAACTGGCTGGCTATACTAGGCCTTTCTTCTCATGTAACTTCTGTCTCTTCTTCCCCACCCCCATCTCTCATTTTTTTGCTTGAAGGGGACCATTTGAATGGCCCTCACCTGAGACTTGTAACTTGATATTTGACTAATAGATAATTTCCTTTTGAAAAACAAAATAAAAAATAAAAAAAGGCGATTGGATTGTTTGCTCTGCTAGAATTTCTACCAGGATGAGTGCTCATTGGTTCTACTTGCTGGTGGCTCTTGTTGAAGCTCTTTTCCTTCCTTCTTTTTTGTCTTTGGGTATTTTGCTATGTAGCTCCTATTGGTGGCTTGGTTCACGTTGTTTGATCCTTCTCGGGCATTTGTTTTTTCAAATTTGGAGTTGTTGTTCCATTATTGTGTGTGCCCTCGTTTTATTTTCTGCTTTTGAGCTTCTCCCTTTAATAGTTTGTTGATAGATGCTTCTGATCCTACTAACTTGGAAACTAACATCAAATGGTACAAAGCTACTTTTGCTAGTGTTTCCTTTACCTTATCATGATGCAACTGAGGGCAAAAGAGATTGCCCCTTCATTAAACCTCTAGGCAAAAAAGGAGGCAAATTGGCTGCCTTCTTTTCTGATACTGAAATAAAAATGCTTGCTAATGCTTGTAAATTTACATTTATTGGACAATTTCAATTTGGCCATCCTAAGATAGAAGTCATCAAAAAATATTCTGAAAATTTGAAGCTCTTTGGGGCTTGAAAGGTTGGTCTAGTGAATAATTGACATATAATGATCCAATTATCTATAGAGGAGGATTATGCAAGGTTATTTGCTAAAAGGATTCTTTACTTTGAAGTGGAGACAATGAAACTATTAAAGTGGTCTTTTGATTTTTACCCTAATCAGGAGCCACCCATTGTTACTATATGAATCAAGCTTTAAAACTACATTTTATCAATCATCAAGTAATTTAAACTATAAAAATAACTTTGGACATGCCAATGAAATAGGATATCTGATCCCACTTTCTAGTATGATTGTATTATGATGCATGTGTGGTTAGATTTGTTATTATCTTTATTTTATATTTCTTCTTTACAACGGTGCCAGAAACTTGGTTCTGAAGAAAGTAATAGTGCAAATATTGTATTTAAATATTAGGATACTACCCAAGTATATGTATCATTATCAAGTAATATAGGACTTTTTTATTAAGCCCCAAAATATGGAACCCACAGGGAGAACTACAAACTTTTAAGAAGAAATTAGATAACAAACTCTACTTTTAAAAAAAGTCTTACTCAAACTATAGATACTATGGTTGAAAAAAAGTTCAATTCTTTTTGGTAATTTATGATAATTTAAAAATAAAGTAAATAACTTCTTTTTAATAATTTTGATAAATGAAAATATAGTAAACAACTAACTAAATTTAACTAGGTTTTTGTAAGATGAAAGCAAAATAAATAAAATATCTTTTTTCTTATCATGAATCAGTAAAAAGTATAGAAATTCTATTTTGGATGTATTTAAATTATTTTGTGTGAAATAGGAACAATATTATTCTTTACCCTTACTAAAGATACTATAAAGAACATTGTCTAATGTAAAGATTGAATTTTCCTAAAAACGAGCTAGGTAAAGAAGATACTAGCTCTAACTCTGGAGTTCCCTCTTCTCCCTCCACTTGAGGGCTAACTTCTTGTGTCAAAATCTAAAATAATAGACTGAATTGGGGGTTTTAACCCGTCACTGTAATGTCCTCTAACTATACACCCTTTGATGCCTATTTCCCTATTTATTTCCACTCAACCAGATGAATTACATTCTCATCCATACAATCTCATGTGATTCTACCATTTGTTGACTAAGATAATATCATCACGAATCTTAAATGTTCTCACAAAAAATAATAACATGTTGATTGGCCAAATTAAAAAGTAAATTAAGTGCAAGGATTAAATCATCACAACTTATTCCAACATTAAAAATCAAAACTTCACATAAGCTCCTTCCAACACATAGTTACTTATCATTTTAAGAAGAAAGATAAAGAAAACTACTCAATTTTTATGAAGAAAACACTACAACACTTAAGTTTAAAAGTAGAAATCTTGTAGGAAAAAGTCTAAATTAAAACCAAGGGTAGTTACAAAGATAAATAATTATCTCAAATTCATTTCCACCAAACTCTTGAAGTTCCTTTGAATCTTTTCCCTTCTCTTACAATCCTACCTAGGTTCGGTTGCCCAACCCTAGAGGGTTAAAATTTCTCTATATCACTCTAATCTAGTTAAATCTAATTTGTCTTTAATCTAACTATCACCCCCTTGTTCAATCTAAGCCCTCTTTTTTTTAGTTTTTAAAAAGGTGCTTTGGTGTCTTTCAAAATGTGTCCACATTCAATCATTCTTCCAAGGTTTACCTCTTTTCATGAGCCAGTTCAATGTATTTTCATGCTCATTAACTGTGATTCACATTTTTACTAAGATTTGCTTCAAATAGCCCTTCAAAAATTGTCCAAAATTCCTTGAGTTTTCATCATAAATACCTCTAGCGTGTAAGCGGGAGGTTTTTTGGCGCTTAAGCCATACCTTCTTTGTTTCCTGGTGCTTAAGCATTAGTCCTGAGCACTTAGGCGCCAAAATTCATTTTCACAACTTCTTCTATTTTGCTCCAAATTTGATCCCTTTTCACTCCTTTCACCATATTTCATCTATTTATTTGTACTTGAAAGAAAAACACACAAATAACATCCATTAAAGCTCAATTTTCTAAGAAAATAGGTACAAAAATGTGTACATAATTGCTATATATTTTAGGTGTTTCAACATCCCAACATTCAACATGTCTAGACCTTCTATGACTAGAATTTTAGTAGAAAGGGACATCACGCTACCTTGTGGTGAGGATATCTGGTTGGGTACATCACATAATGGATAATGACAGAAGATTTTTTTTTTTTTTTAAAAGGCCATATTATGGTCACAATTGCATAAAGTTTAGGCATACTAATGAGAGATGTTACATACTACATCCTAACCTTTAGGAATAGTGGGCTAGTCATTCTAACACTCTTAATGAGGTCAAACAAGGAACTTTATTGCAGAATTCTCTAGAGAGAAGTTTGTTGCAGCCTAGATTATGAGTGCACAAGTACTCTCGGAGGAGCCACCTATTAACCCCCATAATCCTACACATCGGGATACAATCATTTCCCCTCAAAGTTTAATGAACAATACTAATGGTGGTGCTACTGCAGTGCCCACCCCATTTGACAAGCACAACTATTTAGAGGCTGAAGAATGCAATGACATGGTTCCTCCCTCTCCTGATTATTTCTCTACTCCCACTTGTGACCCTGAAACCACTTTCATTGGCTATTTGGATGATAAAAATCTACAACAGCTGACTGTTGATTTGGAAGATGAGTCAAAGATTCACAAGGTAAAGGAGAAGCAAAAGGGCTTAATGGAATTATAGAATTTACAAGCTGAAGAGTTGGTTAGTAGGAGCTCTGTAAATTTGATTCCTGGCACCCTCTATTAAATTAGAAGAAGGGACTACAATGATTATATTTTTATGTTGGAATGTTAGGAGTGTGGCTGACTCTGACACCCTTGGCAGTCTCCTTCAACTTATTAGGGTTGTTAGCTGGTGACAATTCTTGAACCTATGGTTCAAAAAGGCATTAAAAAATTTATCAGTAAGCTTCCTAGATTTCCTTTCACTCTAAAATCAACAACAAAATTTGGCTTTTTTGTAGAAAGGAGTTATACTGTAACATGTTATGTGATAATCATTAATTTATTCACATGGAATTAAGGTTGGAGAAATTTTCATGATGTGCTACATTCATCTATGTTGGATGTTCAGTGTTTGCCAAATTGGATTTGTGGTCCAATTGTTGTCTATCAGTAACTATCTTCAAGGGAACTTGATCCTTGGTGGGGATTTTAGTTGTATTAAGGATCTCAGTGAAGAACTTGTTAGGAGAACACCTAATTTGAATAGCATGATGCAATTTTCTAATAACATCTCTTCTGCAAGTCATAATCATCTGGGCTTCTTGGGCTCCCCCTTTACCTAGAGAATAGGGAAGATGTTGGAAAGGCTTGATAGGTGTCTCTTCAATTACAACTTGATGGATAATTTTTGACTTACTGAAGTCCAACCTCTTCATAGAATTGCTTCTGATCACTCCTCTTTATTAGTGAACATTTCTTTTATGCAAAGGACATTAATATCCAATTTTATATTTCTCAATATGTGGGCTGAACACTTAGATTTCTTAAATGTGGTTAGTGTGGGGCAGATTTCTTCTTTGAATCAGGTGGGTAATCCTTTTATCAAACTTTGGAAGCTGCTTAAGAATCTTACCACCCGTTTGAAGAAGTGGAATATAGAAATATTTAGTAACATTCATTTATAGGTTACCCAAGCTGAGCAAAAAGTGGCTTTTATAGAGGAGGCTCAAGTTGTTGAGGTGGACAATGGTTAGACTTTGTTGGAAGCTCATGATGAGTTGTTGAAAGCTACTTTCATTGAGGAAAAAATCATGCAACAGAAGGTTGCTGATAATAAATTTTTATTTGGAGATAAGAACTCTAGTTATTATCACGCTTTGATTAAGTATAAAAGACAACTAAATTCCATCTTGTCCATCAAACATAATAAGGGGCAGTGGATCACTGAGTCTCACAATATTGCTCAAAGTGTTGTTGAGCATATTTAGTCTTTACTATCTGTCAGCACAAACACGTGCAACATTAACGCTGATTTGCTCTTTAAGGAGTGTGATTATGTATGTCATCTAGATCTCATTTTTGTCCCATGGGAGGAGGAAATCTTTAAATAACTTGATAATATAGATGAGAATAAGGTAGCTAACCAGGATGGTTACTTAGCTGTGTTTTCTAGAAAAGCTTGGGAGAATATAAGAGAAGAAGTGATAATTGTTATCGAGAACTTCTTCTTTGGCATTGATCTACCTAATTACTTCTCTTCTACCACTATTGCCTTAATTCCTAAACACAACAAGAAGCTTAAATGTAATGATTTTATACCTATCAACTTAAGTAACACCCTCACAAAGATCATTAACAAAATTATGGTGAGGATTTTATAATACCATCTTCCTAAACTCATGACTACCAACCAATCAGCCTTTGTTCATGGGATTAGTATTATTGACAACATCCTCAATGCTGAGGAGGTGGTTCTAGATTTCGACAAAATAAGTAGAGGTCATAATTTAATTCATAACTAAGATTTAAGGAAGGGTTATGATACGATCAACTGGAAGTTCATCCTACAGATGCTCACTGCTAGAGGATTCAATTCAACTTTTTATACCTTGATTATGAAATGGTTATCCAATACAAATTACAACATTCTATTTAATGGTAATTTTTATGGGTTCTTTAAAGCTAATAGGGGCATCAAGCAAGGTGATCTGCTCTCCCTAACAATCTTCATCCCTGCATTTGATTATCTATCCAGTGTATTCAACCAAGCCTACACTAATCTTCCTTACCTATGATATCAGCATAGCACTTCATAGCTGGTTAGTCATGCAGATGATGTCATTGTGTCACAAATGGGAGCAAGCTATCAGCTAGGAAAACTTATCTCATACTGAAGCAAAAACCAAGGAGTTTAGTTTCCTTCATATCCCAGATACCCTGATTATGTGCCTATAGATGTCTAAAAAAGAGTTAATTCAGATGATTAGGAGGAGGACTAAGTTATTTTTATATTTTTAATATGTGATAGACTATGTGGTGTGAACTTGGGACATTTGAATTTGTGTACTTTTTTTAACTATGTGATGTTTTGGTTTTTTTTTGTACAATTGTTGTTGTGATGTTTGTGTTTTTGTAGTATTTTGCTTTAAATTCTAGGGTAGTAATTGTTGTTGTGTGTAGTGTAATGTGTTTTAGTTAGTTAGGATTGAACTTATTTCTACCTCTTTTAAAAAGTTGAAAATCTTGCTAGCTTTAATTTTAAACTTTAATTTTAGAAAACTACTACCCTATATATTTTTGTTTTTTCTCGTTAGTGTGTTTGTTTTTATGTTTAGACTATGAAATCAAACTTTGTGTTTGTTTGTTTTTATGTCTGTACCCACTACTTAGAAGTCGAATGAATCTCTACATGTTGAATTAAAATTAAAATGATAGAAAATTCAACAAAAATTAATTTTACTCTTATTTTTAGTTTTATACTTGTAAAATTAGGGTATAAAAATTCTTGTAAGCATGTTTTTTTCAATTTTTATTCCTATTTATATGTATCTACTGCAAAACTATTTAATCTTGTTAAAAATTTAAGTTTGGGTTGGAATGAAAAATATTTTCAAAACTTGAATTTTATTTGTTCTCAAATGTGCTACAAGTGAATTTGATTTGAAAAGAAAAATGATGATGTATATAAATTTATATTAGGGAAGTAAAATTTGAATATAGAAATGAGTAAAAAAATTTATTTAAAATTCTTATTAATGAAGAAAAACTTTCAGTTAAAAATTTTTAGTGTAGAAAATGTTCAATATAATGTAACTATCCTTAGTAAGAAAAAATGTATTTTTGAATAATTTAGAAATTTAGACTTTTATTTTTAATACTTAAATTTCTTTTATTAAAAATAATTTTAAAAACTATTATAATATTTATAAGTAAATAATTTATATCACGACGCTGCTTTAAGAAAGGAGAAGTGGAATTCAAAACTTTTAAAGGCCTATCTAGATAGAGAAATCCTTGCCTGAGAAAGAAAAAGAAAAGGAAAAAAATAATAATAATAAGGGAGGAGAAGCTTGAGGATTAGTGCCTAATCAAAAATTGGTTTCATATTTGATCTTTTTAAAGCATAAGACTTGAGAAACTCTTAAGGTTAAGGATATAACATAGTAAGTAAAATTATTCTTAATAAACATTTTTTAAGTGGAGATGATAAAAGGACTAAATTATATATTTGGAAAATCTAAAATATTTCTGAATTAGATAGGAACTCATATTTTCATATTTCTTAACATTAAATATTTCTAAATTGGACTACTATATTTTTAAATCTAAATTTTAGTAATTCCTAAAAAAACTCATATGTATATCATACTTATTTAATCTTTAAATATTGAAGTGTCACTTGAGGAAAAGTAATATTTTAAGTTTGGGAGATTTTGATACACCTAAAATATATAATATTTTCAGACACATTTTTATACCTTTTTTTTAGATATTGCTCTTTAATAGAAGTTATTTGTGTGTTTTTCTTTTTGGTACAAGTAAAAAAGGTGAAAAATGCTAAAAAGAGTGAACAATGATCAAATTTGGAGCAAATTTGCAAAAATGGTGCAAAAGTGTTTTGGCGCCTAAGCGCCAGATCCGGCGCTTATGCACCGATGAAATAGAGAAGGTCGCGCCTAAGCGACAGATGTAGTTATTTAACGGATTAATTCATTTTATCAAATTTTGAAGGTACATTTGAGGCACTTATTGGCTAAAGAGGGTGGTTATGACCACTAGAGATGAAAATATGGTTAAAAGACTTATGAAAGGAGGCATCCCTTGGAAAATACATTGAATCATAACACATTTTGAAGAGATACCAAGGCAGCTTTTGGAAAATTATAAAAGAAGGAAGTTGACAGAAAAAAACAAAAATTACTAAGAAGTTTTTGAAATAGTTCGTGGAGAAACATTTGGAGAGATTTTTCAGGCACCACAAATTTACTTTATCCTTTTTGTTTTTAGTTTTATTGTGAGAGTTAAGAGTATTCTAAGAGAGAAGAGATTCAAAGGAACTTCAAGAGTTTGGTGAAGGATTTAAGATAAGTTTTTATCTTTATTTTTAAATTACTTTTGGTTTTAATCGAGACTTCTTGTTGATTTGACAATGACTACTTTTAAACTAAAGTGTGGTTTTGTTTTCTACATAGATTACCAGTAGTTTTCTCTATCTTTCTCTTTAAAATGATAAGTAATTAAAGTGTTGGATGGAAGTTGTGGAGAGCATTAATCTTTAATGTTAGAAAAAATTGTGATGATTCAATTCCATGCACTTCATTTACTACTTAGTATGGCCCATTTAGATGTTAAAACTTTTTGTGAGAACATGTAAGAACCGGGATGATATTGTCTCAGTCAACAATTGGAAAGAATCACATGAGGTTATATGAATGAGAATGTAATTTATATGATTTAGTGCAAATAAATAGGGAAATAATCTTTGAAGGGTGTAGAGTTAGAGGACTTTATAGTGACAAGTTAAAGTCCCCAACTTCGTTTATTATTTTAGGTTCTGATACGAGATGTTAGCCCTTAATTAGAGGGAATCCAGGAAACTATGGAGTGAGAGCTTGTATCTTCCCTGCCTAGCTGGTCTTCATTACTATTCAAACTTTAAATTAGCTAATGTTCTCTATAGCATCTCTAGTAAAGGTAAAGAATAATATTGCTCCTATTTGGCACAACACAGTTTGAATACTTCCACAACAGATTTTCTATACTTATTACTGATTCATGATAAGGAGAAATATATTTCATATTCACTACTTTTCTTATAGATAAACTCAAGTTATATTTACAAGTTGTTTTTGTTTTGTCAAAATATCAAAAATACTAAAAAGAATTGAATTTTAATTACTGTAAAAATATTTATAGTTTAAGGTAACTGTCTTTTTGAAATAAAAAGTTTGTTATTTAGAAGTGCATATTATGAACACTCCTCGTGGGTTCAATATTTGGGGTTTAATCAAAAAGTTCTATATTACTTGATAATGATATATATACTTGCATGGTATTCCAATATATATATATATATTAAAAAGTTAAATTCTTATTTTCTCAGGATCAAGTTTTTTGTGTTGCTGCAAAGTAGGAAAGATAAGTGATTCGGGCTGTTCATATGCAACAATATTTTCTACCATCAAGAACTGCGAAGCTTAAAAGTGATATTACATCTCTTAATTAGTTTGATGGGGAATCTTTTTATGAAGTATGGGAACGATTTAAAGAACTCTTTAGAAAGTGTCCACATAATGCTATACTAGATTGATTAAAAATTTACTTTTATAATTGAATAAGTGGATCTCTTAGATCTATTATCGATGCCCCTGCTAGTGGTTCATTGATGTAAAAACCATTTCATGACGCTTATGCTTTAATTGAAGAAATGGCTACCAATAATTTTCAATTGCCTTTTAAGAGGGTAAATCCTAAGAAATTAGCCAATATTCATGAATCTGATGCATTTATTATGTTAGCAAATCAAGTTGCTGCAATTTCAAGGAAGTTAGACCAATTTGGAATGAATTTTTCTTAACAAATTTCTATGATTGAAGCGAATTCACTAGGTAAAATGGTAGACTCTCAAGCATCATTAGAAACTTTAAATGTCAAAAATAATAAGAAAAATAACCATATTCCAATTATTATAACCTGGATTGGAAGAACAATCCCAACTTTAATTGGAATAACAAATCGGGTGGTAATAATCAGCAATGGGGGAACAACCAAGTAAACCCATTAGGAAACTGGAACAACTAATGGAATAATAATTATAGATCTCTTATCCTGCAGGTATCAATAGTAATACATAATTTAAGGATAAGAAGTTGTCTATAGAAGAAGTGGTGTTACAAATGGGAAATCAGTTACAAAGTCAAAGAGCTACAATTAGAAATATTGAGAATCAACTTGG
>NEWO01000060.1:103147-115605 GCA_003013225.1 Phalaenopsis aphrodite | reverse complement strand
TATTTTTTAAAAAAATTTCTTTTTCTTTTTTTTCTCTTTTTTCTTTTCTTTTAATTTTTTTAATTTTCTTTTATGATCTTTTTAATCCTTTTTTTATGTGAGGATTATTATTTTGGATAGCTTTTAATTATTTTGGACTTCACTGTCCTCCTTATAATGTTAAAAAAGTTTTACATTTCTTTACTTAATAATGTGTATTTGTATAAAAAAAATTTTTACAGAATCTCAATTCTTTTTAATGGGTAAATCTAAGATTCATGTTTCAAAATTACAATTTTTTCTATTATAAGTAGTAAAAGCATATCCCTATTGCTTATACTAAATATCTTAACTCTAGAGCTACCCCTTATGACCAAAAAATTTTTAACTTAAGTCTACTATAACATTCATAGAATTAAAAAACATTTTTCTCTAAAGATACCACCACATACCATAGATTATTTTGTTAATGTAGTCTATTGAGGACAAAAAAAGCTTAGTTTTTAAAAATTTTTCTTCCTCCCATTATCTTAAATTTTAACATGTATACGAAAAAATATAAGCAGGGAGAAAAATAGCTCATAAGTTTGAGCTACCATAAATGTTTATTAGTAACATTTATAAGTATTCATCAAGAAAGAATGTGTATCCGAAAGTAAAAATAAACTAAAACATGTTGAAATGAAATTAAACCAAAGAAAATTTTAGCTATCATGTCAGATATTAGCATAAGAATATATATTTTAGTAGTCCTCAAGTCTTCTATATTGTTGTAACACATACACAAACATCAATATATAAATGAATCAACTCTTCATCCATCTCATCACACCTCCATTCCTTACTTCTAATTCTAATGAAATCGCTTCACTATTCAACTGTGTACTTTTAAATGTTTTTATCAAGTCTAAACCCATGGATACGACTATCCCTGATATATTAGCTCGCGAGCACCATCCTCAGGCATCACCATATTCCTTTAGTATACACCTCTAACAGATATAAGTGTAGTGTAAGATCATCTTTGGGTTATTCTTCAATTGGTTTATTGAACCATATTAAAGAAAACAAGGTTAGATAATGGAAGTAAAAGTATTTAGATGGACCTGTTCTATGTTCAAACTCATAATCTCCCCAGTTAATCCTCAAGTCTAGTACAAATCTAATTTGTAATGTACTTGTTAATCCAACTACTACCATAGAACAAATATAAGTTCAGTCACAACGAGAAATTAAGGAATCACCTCACTCATGACACACACAGATCAAACTAATCCACTAACAATCCAAACATGTACTAACGTCGATCAAACTGATTAATCTAAATTAAAATAAACACATCACACTCAAAACAAATATAACTCATAAGTACACTAACACATATAACTTATGGGTTGTCTCGCATAAAGAACTTGGTTTAACGTCACCAGTCCGACAATTCCCAATGTTATACATATTTCACTTGCTAACCACTTTTCCCTATGCGGTTTCTTAATCCTCCTATAAATACCTCTAGGTCTGAGTCAAATAATTCAAGGTCTGCAACTTCTGAACTACGCATACAAATCTAAGGACTTAACTAATAGGAAAGATTTATACTAATTTAAGCACTCAAAAAATAATTTTGGTGTTTTGGATTTTCTTTAAAATAAACAAATAATAACTAAACATACTAGCTAATATTACTAAAATTTCAAAATCTAAGCTTCTATGAGAACTTCATTAAGAGGATGTCTTAAGGTTTTATGATATTTTCTTTTTAATATTTGGAAATAAAATTTCCTTCTAAAAATAGCTTTCTATGTAAATAAATTTGTAAAAGGAGTTGCTTATTTTCAAAACGTCCTGAATAGCTTTTTAAAGATAAAATCAATTCTTAAAATGATATGAACAATTTGAAGATTTCAGAAAAAAATATTTCTTCTTCATTTTTTTCTAAATTTTAAGTGATTAAAATTTTTTGACTCGTTTACTTTAAAAATAAAAATATTTTCATGTGTTAATTAAAATTTAAAGGATTTATATTTTAGAGTACTTCTAATTGTAATTAGAAAGTTTTTTGTTAATAGAATGATATATATTTTGAATTTTTTTGTTTTTGAGGAAATTTAATTTATACATACATACATACATACATATACATACATACATGCATATATATATATATATATTCTTAAAATATTTTAATGTGACTATCAGGCTCTCTCTTGACTTTCTTAGATCCTAGGAGTCTTATTTCTTCTAATATATTTCTCATCCATCAATCTCAAGTTCTCATAATTACCCTATCTAGAGCTCATTAATCACAACATGCTTTATAAGTGAAAGTACAACAAGCAAGTAATCAACATGCAAATCATCATAAAAGACATGCAACAAGTAGCAAGCATCCATGCGATTTATCATATTCATCACAAATTTTCACTATTCATATACTTTTACTTGTACAAATACATCAAATCCTTGAAAATAAGAAAAAACTATCAAAAACAACCTAAACACATGGAAATATTAGATGAATTAGACTTACATGCATTTAATTATTTATACATTATAATTATTTATACATTATTATTATTATTATTATTATTATTATTATTATTATTATTATTATTATTATTATTATTATTATTATTATTATTATTATTATTATTATTATTATTATTATGCATAAAGCACACATTAACATATAATTAGACATATGTGTTAGTTACACACATTAATTAATACATGAACTCTATATAAAAAATATGTTAATTTGCACACATAAACTTATTTCTCTCTTTTTTTACATCATAATTAGGGTTCGACTTGAGTTGGGTTTGATTTAGGTTAGGTTATAATTCGGTTATGTTTGGACTCGGACTTGACCAAGATTGTCTATGATTAGCTAGAATAGGCCAGGAGTTGGTCTGGATTTGATTGTATTTGGCTTGGGCTGGCTAGGACTTGGCAAAAGCTGGCTAGGTATTTGTTTGAATTTACTTGGAAGTAGCCTTGATTGGCTAAGGTTGACTAAGGATTTAATTTGATTTGCTTGGATGTGGCCTAGATTGGCTAAGATTGGCTAAGGATTTGACAAGTGCGGCTAGATTTGGTAGATCTTGGCCAAGTTGGCAAGTTTGGAGAGTTTTACCATTTTTTTATTTAATTTGACTAATTTTGATTGGACTTGATTAACTTTGATTATATTTGACTAGTAATAATATTAATGGGTTAATTTGGTTATTTATTTATTAATTATAATGCTTATAGGTACATTAAGTTATTCATTATTTAATTAAGATTTAAATAAATTAATTAAATTACTTTTTGTATAGTTAGCTATTACCTAATTAATTAAGATGTTAATTAAGCCTTATGGATTATTTATGTAATAAGCAACATTTAAGGTAGAACATATTCAAGCATAAAACTAACTAAAAGTTACATCATACAAAATGTATATGGATTTTTATTTGATTAATTAAGGAAGAACACGAATTGATTTTTGCAAAAAAAAAAAAAAAAACATATAAACACTAAACTAAATAATTAAAAGCAAAGCCCTCAAAAAATTTAAAGAAACATGAATGAATTTTTTTGGTTTTACATTTTAAATAATCAAACATGATAATATGATTCAACATCAATCCTGAGGTTTCTTGAAATTTCTCTAAGTAATTTTGAATCAATTTAACTCAGCTTTATTGACTCTTGAGAAAATGATGATATCATCTGCATAGATCAGGTGGATGATATCCAAGGTGGATTTATGATGATACATGCTATAGCTCTTCCTTTGATTTGATCTGTCAAACATTATGGAGAGATAGTCCACTGCAAGTATGAAGATTGTAGGAAATGGTGGATCTCCTTGCTTTAGACCTTTGGATGCTTTAAAAAAGCCATGGGTTCTCCCATTAATGAAAATAAAGTTAACATTGCCTTCCAGCCATCGTTTGATAATTTTACAGAAATCCCTTAAGAATCCCCTAGCCTCCAAGGATTTCAGTACAAACTCCCAATGTATCTTGTCATATGCTTTCTTAAGATGAAGTTTGTATATAATGTTACCCCCTCTACAAGGTTTGTTTAATTCATTCAACAATTCTTGGGCTAGCAGCACATTATCCCCAAAATATCTGCCCTTTAGAAAAGTAGCATGTTTGGGACTAATCAAGTGATTCAAATGGGGTTGCAACCTCCCAACCAAAATCTTGCTTATATTTTTACTGATCATATTTGTGTGGCTGATAGTATTGAAATTCTGCCACTAATCCCTGGTTGTGGATTTAGGAATGAAAACAATAGTGGTTGCATAGAAGTAGTTTGGTAGATCATTTCCTTGAAAAAAGCTTTGTATTTCTTGCACCACATCCCCTTTAATGATGTCCGATGCTTTTTTGTAGAAGCTAGAAGTGAAGTAGTCTGGACCTGCTGATCTTCCACTATCAATGGTGGAGAGTGCAGACCATATTTCCTACTCAGTGGGAACTATTGAACGGTGAGTGTGGAGGTATAATCATGATCAGAGAGGAAAATATCTTTATCAATATGTGCTCTTTGTGAAGGTTGGCTTTCCAGCAGTTTTTTACAGTATTCCACAACGTTTTCTGCAATATCTGATGAGTCCTTGATCTATCTTCCATTGTCATCTTTTATAGAATGTATGGTGTTACATTTTGTCCTGTATTTGATACAGACATGTTAATATTTAGTGTTCCTGTCCCCATCCATAAACCTGCTTGTAGAAGCTTTGTATCTCAGGAATGCCTCCAACCAAGCCACAGCCGTAAGTAGTTTTCCATTAGTTTTGATATGGAGGCTTCATCAGCCACAACATTAATAACATCAGCTTCTAAGGCCACCAAGTCTTTTTCATCTTGTTCAACCCGTGTAAGAACATTGTCAAAAGTATTCCAATTCTAGTGGGTGAGAGCCTTCCCAACATTTTTCTGTAAAAGCCACCGTTTGATTAGAGGATTAGAGTGATCAATGTCCCTCCAATGAGTTGCAACAGTGTTTAGGAAATCTGTGTGAGCAGACAAAATATTTAGATATCTAAAAGAAGTCTTTCCCTGGCTGGGAGCAGCAGTGACAGTGATGAGAAGGGGCCTGTGGTTTGACCCAGCTAGCCTGAGGTGAGTGACTGGTATGGAGGAATGTTTGAAGCCAATTATCATTAACTAGGAATCTATCTAGTCTTTCCCAAAGTTTACCCTTTCTCAATGTAAAAGAAGGCCCAATGAAACCCAGATCAAACAAGTCAGAGGTTCGAATGTTGTCATTAAAATGGGTCATGGTTGACAAATTTGATCACCTGCCTCCCTTTTTTTCTGTAGGTGAAGCAAGACAGGTTATATCCACCCCCCCCCCCCACACACACACCAACCAGCTTATATCTTTATGTTGATTGATGAAATAAATTTCTACCCAGAGATCTAATCTTGCCCCTTTAGACATCCTGCATAAACAATAGTGGCACATCCAGAATGCCTAGCTACTATAAAACATTGTAGCCTTTTTATTGAAAGAATATGGGCAATTTCCCTTATATTCCAACATAGAATATTAATCATGGTGAGAAGATTTCGCTCTCCTCTGGTGAGCCTAGTAAGAGCTCCCTTCTAGCTAAATAAGAGCTGTCAGGTTCCAAAATGTAGGTGTCCTCTTGGGTCTCCCAAATTTTCTTCTTCTTCCTGCCTTTTTGAATCTGTCATTCATCTTCTAGAGTTTGCTACATTTCCTGAAGAAGATTAAGGGGGGGAACCACAGTGCAATTCTGTTGTTGTGTCTCTGAAATCTGTAGAGTATCTTCTACGACTTGTTCAGCTAGAGGATTAATTATTGTCTCTTCTGGAGGATTGATTGTTGTTTCTAGAGCAATAGGATCAGGACCAATGTCCTCAACACTATTTACCACAGTCCCACAAACTGTAGGTTCCTCAATAATAGGATTATCATCTATTGCCTCCTCATGGTCCAACACAGGTTCCCCAGGGTTTGGCTGATTTTTACTACCTCTCAAAGTTTTCAAAGATGGGTGATGCTGACAGCATTTGTCATTTGTATGACCAAACATGCTACAATGATTGTAATAATAAGGGTGTTGTTCCATGATGATGGGCTGTCAGTACCCATCATGTGTAGTGCCTAGTCAAACCTACTCAATGGGTGGCAAAGTTATATCTCTTTCAATCAATATTCTTGCCACTAATGGCCTTGAAAGGTTGAAGTTCGAGATGTCTAACATCATTGGTCTGCCAAGTAAAGCCTCAATAGAGAATAGTACTCTATGGTTGAAAAAATTTAACTTCAAATTAGGGAGTTCGAACCAAATTGGATGATGGGTGGTTCCTTCTTGGGGTCAAATGCAGGAGTCCATTTTAAGAGCTTCATGGTGATGTCTTCAATTTGGATGAATTTCTTGGAGAATACTTTAGCATAATCCTGTTCTTTGGTGAGATGTATCATGACATGTCTACCATCAAATAAGCCAATCTTCCAATTTCCAACCAACTTTAGATCAGCAAAAGCTTTTCTGATGGAATTCATTTTAAGGTGAGCCATTTAAAACTTCCCAATTAAGGTGAACTTACAATTCCCTACAAGTTCAGTCACCTCTTGGTCAGAAAATTCTAACTTTCCCTCAAATGCATCGTGGTATACTTTTGGAAAAACTAACTTGTCACCAAGTGAAGAACCACTTGGCTCAAGCCCAGTGACCGCAACATACATCTGTTTACCCATGAATTTAGGGTCTGCGGCCACCAATTCAGCTGTCATGGGGAGAGTGTGTGAAATCAAGTACAAGCAAAAGAAAAGTACAACCCAAACCCAAGCAGAGCAAGAGCAAAACAATGGAACAGTAACAACAGAATTCAAACCAGTGTAAGACCAAGATGCCTTCAAACCGCAAAAAAGAGAGAGTAGAATGGGACAAGGGCCTCAAGATGAGAGGAGACCAAACCCCCACCGCCTTGTCTATCGGCCGGCCGTGTAGAGCATCCATGGGAGAACCCCTAGCAGAGCAGCTTAAAATAAATAATTTGCATACATATACACACATTTACACTTTTTCTTCACCTCATTATTTCAACTATTTTAAGCTATTAATTAAACTTAAATTAAGTTAATAAGCTACTAAAAAAATTATTTAATGACTAATAAAAGCTATTTAACTATTTGTTTAATTTATTAATTGTTTAATTATATTATTTATTTATTTATTAAAGTTCAATTACATTGTTTTATTAATTAATAATTAATGATTTGGTTACATTATTAATTATTTATGCTAAACTATTAAGTTACTATTTGTTTGTTTAAGTAGATTATTATATTGATTAAATTATTTAATTTAGTTTTCAATGGTTGAATTGAGATTTTAAAAGTTCAATTAAAGTATTATTGAATTAGTTAAATTATTGATTGATTAATTAATTGATTAAATGTTTGTTTATTGATTAAAATATTAATTGATTGATTAAATAATTAAGATAATTAATTCATTTATTTTTTAATTTAATTAAATGTTCAATAGTTTAATTAAATTATTAGTGGTTTAATTAATTATTAAATTTGTCAGGCTCAGTTAGGTTAATTTAAGGTATTTAGAAGTGTGTTTTGTCATTAAACTTTTGACCAATGCTAATGAAAAGGTATTAGAGTTTGGTTAGGTTGATTAGCATAGAACTAAAGTGTGATGAATCCATTAAAGTTTCACTCAAGTTTAACTAGAATGTAATTAATAAGATTTGAGTAGAGTTTAATATTTAGTTTAGGTGATTATTATGTAATTAAGCCATAGAAGTTTCGATCAAGTGGATTAATTTGGGGATGAACATGGTCATTTGTATAAAGTTAAATATTAAACACATCAAATATTAATTATACAACATAAAACCTGTGGATAATTTACCTAACATATAACATTTGAAATAAAACATATAGACATAAGGCAATTTAATGGCTACAACATGCAACACATACATGGACTCATGGCTTTAACTAAACATCCTTGGAGTCATGATAAATTTTGCATAAAAATACTTAATAAAAATGTTACTAAACAAATACAATTAAATCTTTATCGTTTGATGGACAATATCTCCGCTTTGATGAATTAAAAATGTAAACATGATAATTTAATGAAATGGTATCACAAAATTATGTAGGTTGACAATTAAATCAAAAGCCCAAATTTCTAAACATGAAACTTGGTGAATTTTATGAATTGACATCACATAAACATATAGTAAGATAATTCAATCATATGCCCTTTGATTTGAATGAAGAACATGCATGAATTTGAAACTTTTTTAAAATGGGATGGTGAATTTTTAAAATTGATTGCATGAAGCCATGGGAAAATGATTTAATTTAAAGTTTAATGAAGAAATTTCTGTTATACCTTTGAATTTGTTGTAGAATTCTTTACTTGAGGATCGTCTTAGCCTTCCTTTGCTTGCCTCATAAATTTCCTTTGCTTTTGGTTTGTGAATTGATGGAGAACTTACCAAGTGTTCTTTGTTTTGAAGTTTTGTGTGGAGAATTCAGAGAGGGAGGCTCGGCTTTTTAGTTTAGGAGGAGAGAAATTGAGAGAGCAAAAATGGGGAGAAGTGGGTTGGAGGGGGGTTTGTCCAAGAGGTTATGGAGGTAGTGGGTGGTTTTTCGTGGTGATAAAGAGAGTTGGGATGAGGGGGGACAGCTAGGATGATGAGGGGTGATTACATTTTGAAATATGTGGCTAGGATTTAAGTAATTTTGGAGGGAAAAGGAGGGGAATTAGGCTAAGAGGCCTAGACCAATTAAGATTGAGCACTTGGATTGATCAGATGCCGCAACGATGGTATTTAGATGAGAGAATAAATGAAAGGCAAGTATTGAGTGGCATTTTTGTGATTAGGACCAAAGAGAGAGACTTTTTTTTGTAAATTTGGCAAGCACAATCAAGAAGATTAAAAATATATCTCATTTTTAATAGGAAAAACAAGGATTCCAACAGTCTAAACGGTTTAAAAAATGGAGTTCTCTTGCCCAAAATATGACCATTTGAAGTTTGAAGATGGTTATGAAAGGTAGTTATGGGTGGTTCTGGAGGTCATGGTAAAAAAATTGACTTTAACACATTTGATAAAGAAAGTATTAAGAAAATTAATGGTCTAATTTGTTTTGTCTAATTTAAGTAAGTGAGATATGAATGGTCTAAATGGGTCCTACCTTATGAGAGAGAAAATTATCATTTTTTTAACAAAAACAATTTATTAGATTTTATTAGTTCAAATGGTGTATTTTTAATTTTAGAATGACTTATGAGAGAGAAAATTATCTTAATATATCATCTCACAGCCACCCCCATTAAGATTCACTCGAGTGTCATCCGTGACATGATAAACTTCCCTTTACTTCCCTTGAATTGTTACAATGAATTTCTTTAGGCTACATAATGATATCAATTTAACTTTAGTATATCTTCTTATTTGATAAGGAGAGCCAGTTTATTAAAGGAACTTCTAACATATCTCTAAGTTTTGAAATTTCATGAGATTTGATGCAAGAAAAGAAAGATAGTTATGATGACCATACTCCATGGAAGATTCATTTGAATATTCTGGCCTGGAGCAAATGTTGCTCGGTCAGATGTAATTAGCAGTCTCAATTCTCACGTAAACCATCATGGTCTGTTTGAGGGCCTCTAATTGACCATATTCTAAAACATCTTCATTATCAGAAGGTGTGGTGATAAATCCATCACAAATAAAGAACATACATCCGAAATGACAGTGTTTTCGTTGTATGATCAATGTTTAGGAAACGAATGATTCAATGGGAAAGAAAAGGATGGCCTCCATTAAATAAAGTTGAAGTCTTTGTAGATTTTATGATTATAAGATGCTTAAGCATTCAATATCTAGATTTTAGTGTGGGTTGACTTCAGAGAACTCACAACCGTAGTTTATTATACCTTAAAATTGTTTAGAAAATAAATTTCATAAATCTCTATCATACTTTTTCAATTTATATTTAAATTTATTTATTTTTCTTATTAATTAGTCTTAATGTAAAATTTTTTTATTTAAAAATTTTTATTTATTTTATTTCATTATTCAAGAAGCATATTAAAAGGACATATTTGATATATATTTATTATATTTTTTTGTGAATTATAAGAGTGGTAATTAATTAAATTGATGCTTAAAAAATTAAGTATAGTTATATCAATACTTCATTAATCACATGTTAGCATATGATAAGAAAATTTTATATATTAATTAAGATTAAATTTTTAATTAACGAAATAACTAATTTGTTTGAAATTAATTAATAACTAATATATTAAAATATTTTATGCCGACAAATTTAATATCATGATTTATTTGTAAAAATTAATAAAATAATACCCTATAAATGAAATTTTATTTTATTAATAAATGGATAAAGTTGGACTGTTAATTCAATTATTAATAATTAATTATAACCTATTGTTATAAATAATTTTTTTATTTTTTAATTATAATATTTATCTAAATACGTTTGTTCACATATTCATGTATATTTGATTTTATTTTATTTCTTGAATTCTAAAGGGGGATATTAATTCAATTCTTGATTTTAAAAATTAAATTTCATTTATATTAATAAATCATTATTTACTTAATAGCATAAAAATTTTTTTTGTGTATTAATCAAGAGCACATATTGATTAACTAAATTAGATGTTAAATAATAATTAAAATATTAAATTCTTTTACTCAAATATTTATCTTATCAAAACTAATTTGTGTCGTTTGAGAAAGCAATATCATATGAATGAATTTATTTTTAACATTAATTAAAAATAAAGTGTAAAGTGTACATCGAAAGTATGTTAGCGCTAATCCTACGGAGATCTAATGAACCACAAGAAAATGGTACAATAGATGACCACCATCGGTAGAAGACCATGAGACTTATTTATCCGAATAGGTCCAGACATCTGAGCCAACACCAACAAAGCCTAAGAAGATCGAGTCACAGAGACGACTGAATTATCCAAATTCGAGTCATTCGGTCAGAAACGAGATAAAGAGACATCCAAGTCAACCAATACGAAAAAGCCTACTAGAGGAAAGATCTTGCAACTCGACATCTCCAATTATACTAGGGGTGTCTAAAAGCTCCCCTCATTTATTATTAAGGGTATACAACCAAACTAAGTTGACTAGCAACGCACACTAAGCCTACATGACCTAACCAGTCTTACGAAGATGAAGTCAAGCAAGGTCATTGGATTGAGCTGAAGAGTAGCCGAGTGATATAGGCTCATGCCTATTAAATACGAAGAATATCCTATACACCCTCATTAAAGTGAGGTCAAAATTGTAATATCAACACATTATATTCTCTCCTATAAATAGAGAGATCATTCCACGAACAAAGGATAGCCATTTTAGCCGAAAAGGTTTGGAAAAGTTAACACAATTGATACACTGTTCAGTATTATTCCTTCTCGTCTCTTTAACTCTCTTTACCTCCTTTCTTATGTCGTATTTCTTGCAGTGTCATGCGCGAACAAATCAGAATTCAATGCTAAATTAATTAGTTTATTAGTAACCAACTATTAACAACTAAATTTTCTCTAAATATGTCTCTTCGCCCTCACATACATACATACATAACATTAATTTTATTTCTTGTTGAACAAAAAAATATTCGTACGACATACAAACAAGCATGCATAAATCCAAAAATACAAAGAAGCTTGTCAATCACAAAAATAGGTTCAAATTTTTTTTATTTAAAAAATTAATATTTTTTAGCAAAATAGTGAGATATTACACTCAATAATTACTACAAAAAGTATTTCTAGTACAAGCGCGGCATGATTTTTATTTTCTTACCTAATCTTTTCCAGAGATGTTTGATGTCTTAGAGAAGTTGGTTGAGACTTAATAAATGTGCACAATAATTGTAAAAGACCTTAACAATTATAACAAAAAGAATCAAGAAGGATAAAAGCTCTAGGAAGAAATCAAATATGCAATATATTATAACAAAAAAAAAGAATGAAGAAGAAAATGTTCACTAAGTAGCAACAACAAGGATTAATGTAAAAGACCTTAACAATTCAAATTTTACAAAATAGCACAGCCGCGAAAAATGAACTGGCTCGAGAAACCAAAAATTGTTGCATATTTGCTTAATACTTTTTGGGGCAACGACTACTTATAAGAATATCTAATTTTTGTGGCCAATCACAAGGAGGATAATACTTGGTCAACCAAAATTTCATCAGTTTGAACAACGATAATATGTTGTGTAGCTAAATTATTATTTATGTTGCATGCATAAAAGCATGAGGATACCGACACCACACACATCTGTTAGTAAGAATATAGAATGCAGATCATTATAAAAAAAATAAAAACCACACACACAGATCTATAGATATATATATATATATATATATATATATATATATATATATATATATATATATATATATATATATATAT
>NEWO01000060.1:52442-96151 GCA_003013225.1 Phalaenopsis aphrodite | reverse complement strand
TACATATACATACATACATGCATACATACATACATATACATATACATATACATATACTTCCATACATATTCATACATGCATACATATACATATATTTGTTTGAGAATTAACTCGAATGATATTCTCATTGAGAAATAGTCTTTTGTATTAACAGACTGCTCATTAGGCTTTAGATAACATCTAAAACTGATATGAGACCATTTCAATTTAAATCTAGGTCCCATTTCATTAGAACATTGCCCAAAAGTCAATTTAAATCTATTTTACTCAAGGCTAAAAACTCTATTCTCAAATAGCTTTGAAAGACTTGCTCGCGATATAATAGTTGAGGGTGTAGTTTGCATTATGAAGTTGTACTTTAGGCTCACTATTCCCGAAAAAAAAACCATTGAAAGCAGAAGCTCGTTGCAAAACACATTACAGATGGAGCTTGATGAGGAAGGCATCAATAGAGGGATAGAATGTGTAGAAAAAGAAGAGTAGTGGGATTGACCATGTGTGACGATGTTCAAAAGGAGTTATGCATGACCACAACATGTGAAGCAGTGGTGGAACTAGGGGTTGCTATGGGAAGCATTGAGCCTCAACTAAATTTTTATCAAACTCAGTATCATATAATATACAAAAAATTTTGCCCAATAAGTTTAAATACTTGATAAAATTTTAACATTAATTATATTTTTAATTTAATATTCTTACATATAATAATTCCAAAAAAAAAATTAAAGTGATGAAAGTATTAAACTTAATTACATTGCACCACTTGATTTTTAATTTTACCACCCCTCTCCTTAAGTTCTGATTCCGCCATTGGCGTGAAGCAAAATAGCTAATAAAGAAAACCTACATAAATTGGTGGAAAATTGTAGCCGGTTTTTATCGACGGATAAATTTGCCTCCTAATCTTTCGAGCTAAACAAGTATCAAATTCTCAGCCGATCCTTGGTTAACTTGTCTTCGAAGAAAATATCAACTAAAAATGATTTGAAAAAATAACTCTCGTTTTCTACTTTATATCGAGCCGACGCTCGAACCTGTTTTCTTCTCGCGCATCCTTCCACTCAACTGATGAACTCAGTGACGACCATGAAGCTCGATTTAGAGTTTTGGGTGACAGTTTTTTTGATTTTGTCCTTTAAATTTCCATTTTTTGAGATTTTGGACTTTGAGAAATTGTCAAATGTTGGTTTAAATTTTATAAGTATTTTTTTTTGGTATTTCGTTAAACTTACATTTAGAATTTTAAATGATGGTATTTTTTTCAAGTGAGATGAAAGATTTGGGTTCTTATGGTGTAAAATGTAAATTTTAGATGTTAGGTATGTAAATATTTAAGAATCAGTATGTAAATACCCCTTAATATTGTAATTATAGAGAGTTTAGGTTTTAGATATGTAAATATACTAGAATTGTTGGGTATGCAAGTAAATGGCCCTTCATAATTTTGTTTCTAAAAGTTTACCGTACACACATATCAATTTCTCTGGCTCCCTCGGTCGCTCGGTTCTGCTAATTTTTCTCTCTTCCTCTGGTACTCCGGAGAGACCCGTGCTCGGTTCAACTCAACCAAGACTTTCTTCCCAACCCATGAAGGCCTCTGCCCTTTCTAGGTAGATACGTTTTTGTAGATGTTGGTCCATAGTATTTCCACCCGATCTTGTTTGTGTGGATATACTTGACATATCCTTGCAAGGTTTATCACACATAAACTCTTCACTTTTTTTCTTTTCTCTTATTTATCATTTTGTCGAGTGTCCCATCTTATATGGTTCCACCCTTCTTTGAATCACTGATCTGATTTAGAAGTGAGATTTGTTAGAATAAGGCAAGTATACGATGATCAACAACCTGACGACCCTTAAAAAAAAAATAATAGAAAAAGGAAGAAAAAACAGGCGAAAAACGTGCGGCTACAAAAGTTTGGTGACTCAGCTGAAGAAATCCTCTCTCCCCATCTCTGGATAATAAATTTCTTCTCATGACTAGGGTAATGTGGCCTGGTAGGATAAATTGCTCTCCTCTCATTAGTATATTTCGCTCATTTTAATCTTTGGCAAGAAATAACCGACATGTTTCCCATTTTAGAATCGCTCATAATGAATGGATAAAATTTTAAAACAAAATGATATGATAAAAAATTTGACATTAAAATTTCCAACAAAATAAAATGTCTTCAGAGCTACGTTTTTACTTCGTTTTCGCTCATTCTTCTCCAAAACTCCATCTCTTGTACCTGAAACCAAAAATACACAAATACATTCTATTAAAGTGCAATATCATTAAAAAATAAATATTAAATGCAAATAAAAAGTTTTATATTTACAGGAATGTCAAAATCTCTCAAACTTAAACGTTACTTGTCCAAAAGTAGCACAACAACTTTAAAAATATTTTGATTTATGTTATTGGGTTTCTTTAAAATGACCTAAAATTTGGTTCCAGAAATGTTATAGTCCAACCTAGAAGAATTTTTAGTAAATTAGATCTTATCAAAGTTATCAGAATATTTAGTATTAAACTTATGAACCCTAGTTTTCTATTTAATTCAGAAATAATTAAAATTTTTTCAAACTTTGGATTCTTAGAAAAATATTAATTTTGGAATTTATGAATTCTATTTTAAAAATAATTTTACTTATACTTTTTGAAATTAAGCTTAGAATTGATCCTAAGTTATCTTTCTTAGAAAGATTCAAGAGAAATAAATTTTTAATTTGATCCTAATCCTCAAGTTTCTCCTCCCTTTTTTCATACTTTTACTTTTCTTTTCTTTTTCTCCATTTGTTCCTTTTCTCTTTTAGGATCTTTTTATTCTCTTAAAATTTTTTAGGTGAGAATTGTTATATCCGGATAGGCCTTTAATGATTTTGAATTTCACTATTCCTTTTCTAATGTTAAAAGTTTATTTTCTATTCTTAAGTTCAAATGTAGTATTAGTTTTTGAAAAAGAATTTTAAAAGAGTCGAAATTCTTCAAAAAGTATTATTCTAAAAAATCCTTAATTTTTCAAAAATTCAATTTTTTTCTACTACAAATAGTAAAATCATTTCCCTACTATTTTCAACTAAACATCTTAACTTTAGTTTCATTCTTTTTACTAACTTTTCTACTAACTTTTTCTATTGCATTTCTATAATTAAAATTTTAGTAATGTTATGATAACTCTACATAACAAAAATCATTTTTTTTAAAAAAATTATTTTTGATTCTTTTAGTACAAATAAAGTTTAACCTTGAAATTTATTTGTCTTCCTCCCTCCAAACTTGAAATTTTTAAATATTTTACAATCATGATAGATAAATAGGACAGGAAGAAAAATTAAAATTGATAAGTACTTGATAAAAATTAAACTAGACTAAAAAAAAAAAATAAACTTTAGTACATATACTAAGTTTAAAAGTGGACATGTATAATTTTTAGGTTCACAATTTAATAGATGGAACTGATATACCTTAAATAAGGCATGAATATAAAGATAAGTTCGTCTAACATAAATAACAATAAAAAAACACATACTCTCATCATCATCATCATCGTCATCTTCAACTTCTTCACCTTCTATGACATCCTCATTTATGGGTTGCTGATGAGTAAAAGTTTAATATTGAGGATATTAACGAAATTCAATGTTCTTACTTCATTTAATCCATTGATTTTGCTTAAACATTTCTATCAAGGATGCATAGTATCTAGGCTTCGCCTCAGGTCCAATTAACACGTCCCAACCTCATCATAACCATTAAAATTAGTGTTTTCTGCTTCTTTTCATCATTTAGGTTTTGTTATCACACAATACTTTTAACATAACATGCATCTTTAAAAACATATCAAGAACAAAAAATCTAAATCAATCCACACCGATAATATGAGTTGGCTCTCACAAATCATTTGGTTTAATATCATCAGTCCGATAATAGTCACAACTCACAAACAATCACACCAATAAAGATAATTGTTGACCTCACGTTTGGTTGAGGTCTAGTTTTCCCCTTTAATAGCCTAGGGTCTAGCCATAGGACTTTCCCGATGACTATTCCTAGAGGACTAGAAAGGATCCCTCACCATTAGAAATTCTAAACTCTTCTTTGCTCAACTTGAAGTTCCATATACTGGTCCTAACCTCTAGCACTTAGTAGGTGGGGCCACTGTAAGGAAGCTCATGGAGAGTTCTCATAGGATTGCTTGGCCTTAGGGTTGACTCTGGGTGTTGGTCTTAAGCTACTGTATACAGTGTCACTCACCTGCACATTACACCCCTCACAACCCCAAACTCAAACTTGTTAACTTTGATCCCTTGATCTTTTGGGAGACTCATGTAGATGGTCCCCTAGACCCACTAGCTCTAAGCTAAAGTTTATATAAGACTAGCACATAGAGGACCAAAATGGAGTTCAATTGATCCATAGCTCAAATAGGGTGGTCGACACCTCAATTTCAAAAAAATACATAACTTAGCCTTCTGCCCCCCAATCTACCTAATTTACCAAAACACCCCCAAACCCTAAGTTTGCCCAAAAATCTCAATTTCACCCAAAAATACCCAAATTTGTTAAAAAATCATCTCAAACCATTTGAAACCACCCAAATTGCCAAAACTACCAAAATACCCTTGGTGGCCCAAACTTTCCCAAAACCTTCAAAATCCTTTCAAATGTCCACAAAATCAATTTGGACCCTTCAATTGAACTCAATTTGATCAATTTGACCAATTTTGACCAAAAGCCCCAAATTGCCCTTAGAGGCCCAATTACCCTAATTCACCCCAAATGTCCACCAATTGGGTTCCAATTTTTCCCAATTTCAATTCTAAAAAATGACTTAACTCATTTCAGACCAAATAACAACCCAATTGACTCATACTTTGAGCCCAATTTCACCTAAATCCAATGCCCCTAATTTTGCCCCGATTTAGCCATTTCTCTAAATGTCACCAAATTGAATCCCCAAATCTCAAAATTGATACCTAATTAATGTTAACAGCTCTCTTCATGACTTCCCTTTAGACCTTTTTAAACCCTCAATCTAGACTTAGCCCAACTCTAGACTAACTTAAACACAAGTTTAACCCAACATCCCAAATTGATCAAATGCCAAAATCCTTCAAATTGACCCTCCAAATCAATTCAAAATCACTCCAAATCTTTTCCAAGATCTTTTCAACTATCATCTATATCATCTTGATCAATAACTTGAGTCTAATGTCATGGTTAGCCCAACCCGAACCCAGCTTCAAGACAATTTGACCCAAATTAAACCCATGCACCAAAATTGATTAAGCCATACCAAATTGGCCAACCAAGGACCACTCCAGCCACCAAGTGCACACTAGTGACCATGCTAGACTCACCTAGCCCATCCTATAAGAATTATGGACCAATGATCCCTTGATTTAAGGGATTTCACCCCATATTTGGCTAAAACTTGAAATATCCTTGTCATCATTGCTTACCCTTGGGAGTTAATCATAATTAGTCACCCCTGACCCCTGTTGACCTCACTTTTGGTTGAGGTTTAGTTTTTCTTCTTTAGTAGCCTAAGGTCTAGCCATAGGACTTTCTTATTGACTATTCTTAGAAAACTAGAAAAGACACCCTCACCACTAGAAATTCCAAACTCTTCTCTACTCAACTTGAAGTTCCACATGTTGGTTTCAACCTCTAAATACTTAGTAGGTGGGGTCACTATGGGGGAAACTCAAGATGAGTCACCCTTAGGACTACTGGACCTCAGGGTTAACCCTGGGTGTTGGTCTGGAGCTAAGGCACTCACTACACTCACTACACTCATCTACACTCATCTAAATTCACAATCACTCACAACCCTTAACTCAAATTTCTAGCCTAGATCCCTTGATCTTTTGGGATACTCATGTAGATGGTCCCCTAAACCAACTAGCCCTAAGACTATGGTTTAGCTAAGACCACTATGTAGAGGACCCAAAATGGGGGTTCCATTGGTCCATGGCTTATTGGTGATGATTGGTACCTCAACTCTACCAAAATACCCATCTTGGCCTTTTACCCCTAAAACACCCAAAAATTACCAAAATATCCCTCAATAGCTCAAAATCCCAAAAATTCCAAAAATTCCCAGAAAATCCCAATAAATTCCAAGTATTCCCAATTTCATTTCTCTCAAGTACCACAACCCAATTTGGCCAATTTGACCATCTTTAACTAAAATCCCCAAGTTGCCCTTTAAAGACCCAAATTTCCTCAAATCCAACTCAAATGTCCATAAATTTGATCTCAATTGACCTCAATTTCAATCCTAAACTCAAATTAACTTTTTATATGACTAAACTAAAACAAATACAAGCTTAATTAGCCCATGATTTGAGCCCAATTTTGAGTTAGGTTAAAGCCCCAATCTTGGCCACATGACCGAATCTCACCAAATTGAACCCATAGCCTTGTCAATTGGCCCCAATTAATGTTTAAAAATATTTATAACATTCATATACATCAAAATGAACCATCAGTTGGCCTTGGTGAAGCCTCATATCCATTTGATTTTGGCCTAAATCCAAAATTCCCAAATTTATCCCCAAATTGGCTAAGTCCCCAAATCTCACCCAATTGATTTCCTTAACTCCCAAATTGGCATCCAATTCATTTTGAGAACTCTTCATGAGGTCTCTATTGAACATTTAAAACAATCAATTTGGACTTAGCTTAAGGCTAACCCATGCTAGACCCAAGCCTAGCCCAACATGACCCAAATTGATTAAGGTTCAAAATTCCTCCAAATTGACCCTTCAATTGAACTCAAAATCATTTCCATTCTTCACCAAAGTTGTTCCTTATGATCATCTACACCAAATGAAACATTTATTTGGGCCAATTGACATGGATAACCTAGCCTAAACCCAAGTTTTGGTCATTTGCACCCACTTGGACCCATGCACTAAATGTGACCTAACCACCCTAAAGTCACCAAATTAATTCCATCACAGCCATTAGTTGGACTTAGTGACCAATCCAAACACCATGAAACTACCTAAATCAAGCCATGGACTAAAGGTTCCCAAATGTAAGGGATCTTTTTTCCCAAAAATGCACATGCTTAAGATATCTTTGCCAAATCAATGCACATTTGTATTAAATTGTTGTGATGGATTCCTCTGGGTTCCCTGAGCTCCTAGCCACCTCCCCCTGGCCGACCGACCAGCCTAGTGGTAGGAAAAGCTCAAAACTGAGAGCCACCCCCATGGCACCTCACCCAAATCAAAACTAGAGGCCATCTCATCCAAATCAAATTGAAGAGCTCATCTGCCCTCCACCTAAACACCACAATGCACCCAAGCTTGTGCCCTGAGAGCCACCTCATGGCCATTTTTATAAAAACTGACCTCCACGAGCATGGTAGTGCAAAAATTTTTCTCAAAGAGAGCCTCCCCAATGACTCACAGAGCTTCCTTGAGATCTCCACAACCCATTCCAATCACCCCACTGTTTTGATTCCCCCTATAGAACCCTAATTTTGAGCTTAAAAATTAGGGCATAAATAGAATATCTCTCAAAACTCAACCAAACTTCAATTGCTTGTGCCCACACCTTCACAACAACAAGAGAAGACAAAACCCCATCAAATTACCCTCTGAAATAGCCTCCGCCATAACTCTAGACCAACACCTAAAATCGAGCTTGGTCAAATTCATACCTAGGCCTTACACTGAGACCAGAGACTCAATCCCTTGCCTCCTTGGACACCAATAAATGTGTTGAACACCTCTGATTGAAGCCTCCCTTCTCAGAGCAAAGGTATAAAACTTCTCCTCCTACCGAGTCTATTTTGATTCTCCATTTACTTGAGCTTAATTTCATGACACATTAGCCATATGGATATGTTCGTCTCACTAAGGCGAATATTTAAAAAAAAAATTCACTTAATTTGGCTTAGAAACGAGAGAGATCTTCGGCTTTGAAGGTGAACGACTCTCAACCTAAGCCATTGGGGACGATGACCACACACCGTCTGATCACGCGTGTATCAAACAGACGGAGGAGATCGAGCCGGATGATGCTTCAGGACATAAACAGCGGGCCGAGTCAGCAAGCTACGTGGACGGCGGCGTCCAACCAAAGCGCGCCATGCATGCCTTCGGAGCCGTCGTAGGATGAGGTGGTATGCGCAGTTTAAATAGAAAAATAGGGCTTTTTCTATTTATTTAAATATCTGTAACTTAGAAAATCTATAACTTAGAAAATCCATAACTTTGTGTCGAAAAATCACAAAAATAAAATAAAAATACCCTCTCACTCAGTGAATAGAGGAGAGTAATGTGGAATATATTTCAAGTACATTTGATGCATAAAATATTTTTGATTAATTAAACATTATTTGGAATCATTTGATTCTCTATGCATATAGATACATCACCTTGGATTGAAATTTTGGCATGTTGTAGCTTCTCTCAAGGGAAATATCTTCTGATTTTTCCAAAGTCAGAAGATGTTCCTATACAGAGATACATATTTTTCAAGTTCTTGAAAATTATTTCCTTAAAATAATCATGGAAATTAGCATATTGATTAGAAAATTGTAAGAAAATTTTGGAAGGTCCACCATGACTAGAGAAGCTTTTAAAAATAATTTCATGGGTCAAGTCATTTAAAATGCACTTAAATTTTACAAACACTAAATCAATAAAATAATTAATTATGAAAAATAAAAACATTTAAATGATTTGATTTTTGATCTCCACTGTGATTTATAATCCAGAGAACTCATCATAAAAATTTCAAAATATTTTGAGTTCATTTCACAAATTAATTTGATTTTTAAAAATAAATATCACTTTGGACACTTAAATGGTTTTCAAAAATCAAAATATAACTAAAAAAATTATGAAATTTAGTTTTTTGAGTTTTCTGTGATAAGGGATATTTTATATAAAAAAAATAATATTTAGAATAAAAACTTAATTTTTAACCTATTTTAAATATTTAAATAATTAAAAATTCATAAAAACACAAAAATAATAAAACTCATGGAAATATTCTAAATTGATTATGGTCACTTAGGGAATGATTAGAATATTTTTCCTGATTTTATAAATAAAGATATTGAATTTCAAAGCTTAAAAATTATTTTTAAAGGATAAAAATGAGTTTTTTCACTAAAATAATTCCAATAAATCAAAGAAAAATCAAAAAAATTTGAAATTTGCTTCACTAGGTTATCTGACATTAGGAAGATTTTCTAAAAATAGAAAACCTATTTTCACCATTTAAAATATTTTTTTTTATTAAATAGTACAGAAATTAAAATAATTCTAATAAATCACAGAGAATTTATAAAATTATGAAATTTTGTGCAAAGGCTTATTTGGTCTTGGTCAACCCCCAGTAAAAAATTTAAGGGCTTACACTTTACCTTTGTCAAGTTAGGAATTTTCTTTGAAAAATCTTATTTTTGCATGAAAATAATTATATAAATTAAATTAAATTATGAAAAATCACATTTTCTCCTCTGATATCTTAATTGACCCATGAATGAGTTAGGATAAAAATTTCAAAGTCATTTCAATTGAATTTGACAAAATATGAAGTGTTAAAGCCTTAGGGGCAAATGTGTAATTTTGGAAATTTAGCCTTAATTAACATTTAGGCTTAATTTAAGGAGGGAAATGGGTAACCTATGATCCTAATCAATTTATTTGATATTTTAAATATAAGGGGTTAATTGGTAGAAACCAATCTCACTTTCCTCATTAAAAAGATAAGTTAATAACTTTCCAAATCATTAAAAATTTGGAAGTTTATTAAAATTAAATGATCCTGGACTTAGGGGTATGACTTTTGAAGTCAATAATTAATCAATTTAATACCCCCATTTTGATTTTCAAATAGAATCTAAATCATGAATCATGACCACTTAAAGCTTAACCCTTTCAAAACTAATTAAGACACTCACCTAGGTCTTAAGGGCTTAGTGGTGACTTAGGCTAAATCAAAATTGACTAAATTAGGATTAGATAAATAATAAACATAATTAAATCAAACATCCTTGAAACACCATTAAGCCCAATTAGGAAAAAAAATTTGGCTAAGTGTTGAAATTACACTAACTGCCACTTTAAGGGAATTTACTCACATAATTTTTAAATTAAATAATAAATGATAATTAACCTATTCTTAGGGATACTTGAGACATCCGCGTTCACTGAGCATTAAGGGTATTTATAGGAAGAATTATTAAGCAACATGCAGCGAGAGAGTAGCATGAACCTTCTTTTTTCTCTAGATCTGTTGGACACCTCGGAGATCTACCAAATTTAATATATTTTGCTTAGCAACATCATCCTTAATTAAACTTCTAAGAACCCGCCAAGATATAACATAGGGTTAGGAAAATTACCAAAACTTTACCTTTCTTGATCTTCATAAACTTCCTTAACATGCTTTTTAAGTTTCAGGTGGTGGAACGAGAAAACTCGCCTGATACACTTTTACAGTTTTCACTGTTGTCTTTCTTGTACTTTCATACTGTACTTTTATACCTGCAAATTTGCATGCTAAACAACGATGTCACCATGCATGAAAACTAAAACTATCAGGATAACCACATAACCATAACCAAAACCAAAACTAAAATCAACCAAGATAAAACTCACCGCCACAACATTCAAAATATAAAACAACTTAAAATTTAATCACAAACATCACACAAAACTACAACTTCAACTAAATTAAGATATCTCTACTCGATGATCGAGAATCCCTTGGAGGAGGTAACCTATGGTTGCTAACGAGGCTTCCCACGGTTTAAATGAAATTATGGAATTCATTAAATTGAGTTTACTAAGTTAATTTGGACTAAGTGAATCCAATAGAAAATAGTGGTGCTAAAACTAGGGAACCACAGGATCCTAACCGGTGTCACTCTAATCAACTTTAATATGCCTCATAAAATTTAAAGAACTTCAACCATAAAGCCACATGATTTGATATTATAACTTGACACACTAGACAACTCAAACTCGTCGTGGCAAGGAGCTTGGAGCTAGCATGGTGGGCAGCACAACCATCTTCAACAGCAAAACATGTCTTCCCCAGCTAAACTAATCTTCCTTCCTTAACCTTAAACAATAAAGCCATAAGACTTTGAGGTTACTTACTTATGCAACGTAAATCCTCACATCATCTTTAGGCCTTTGTATAGCCCTGCTATACAATATAAGCCTAACTCGTCTTAGGATTCCGAGGGTGTCGTTTGTCACAACCTAAATCTTCATCATCCTGTGGGTTGGAGTTAAATGGAGGAGGATTATGAATTGAGTTAATAATCTTCCTTAATTGGTTTTCCATATTTCTTATTGAGGCCCGTTAGCACTCTAACTCACTCTCATTTGAATAACACCCTCTTCTAATAAATCTTTCTCATCATTCTAAGGGTTGAAGTCAAAATTATGAGGTAAAGAAAGTTCATCATTATAATAGCCAATGATTATTTCAACTACATGTCCGATTAAATTGATTATCTTCCCAAGATTGGTCTTCTCCTCCAAAATCATTATTCCTTCTAAAATTTAAATGATTTTCCCAACCTGGATTGTAATAATCTAAACAAGAATTATGTATCTCATGGCAAGATTTAATCCATTTTCTAAATGATTTTTCCTCAATAATTCAGGTTCCTTGAGGATATTTTTCTATGTATTAATCCAACTTTTCTCAATATCTGCAATTTGAGAAATTAAAATTGTAAGCATATCTTCATGAAAATTTGTCATTCTCTTTGGGATTACTCTTTCAATGCTACTAGCATTATAATCTAAATCTGAATATTCAATATATCGTTGATACGACATTTCTACATTAAATTCACGGAGTCTTTTCAAATCTCTCCCAAAAGTTCTCTCTAAATCTGACTTGTAAAATTCAAGGTGCGCAGCTCTTGAACTACACATAGAAATTTAAAGACTTAACTAATAGGACAGATATCAAAATATTTTTGGTATTTTGGATTTTCTTTATAATAAGCATACAATAATTAAGCACACTATATAATAATACTATAAATTCAAAATCTAAGTCTTACAGGTTTAGCTAAAATTCTCCTAAAGTTCTTACCGAAGCATCCTCGGCGACGACGCCAAAAACTTGATGCGCCCCTAGTGTGTGCTATTTTTTTGTGTGTTTTATGTAAATTTAAATCTCCGGTAACAGTGCCAAGAACTTGTCCTATCCCGGTATTTACGCAGTAATTTTGCTTTAAAAAATATGGCCAAAAACTTGACCCAATTTATATTAAGAAGTTAATGTGCAAAATCAAAATGTTATAAAATATATAAAATAGTTCACACACTAGTGGTTCTATGCAAGTGCACGTATCACTTCAAGTAATATAGGACTTTCTTTAAAACCCCCAATATCAATCCCACAGAGAAGCGAAGTAAGAAATCCCTTTGGCTAATTCTAGTATACTACTACAAAGTCTTAGTTTTGGATGATGGAAATTATTATGATAATAACTTAAATCACAATATTCAAACTATAAAAAATAAAGTAAGAAAGACAACTTAAAATGGGTTTAATGATTGCTAACAGAAATGTGACTAAAAGAACTAAGTTTACTAAACTAATTTCTAAACTTCAAAGTTAAATTTATAAAGACTAAACAAAGTTTTCTGACGAATAGTTCAAATTTAAGAAAGCATCATTCCCCTTTACAATGAGTATATGGATTATGAAGAAATTAAGATCATTTAAAAATGTATATAAAAATTATTTTTTGCCAAATAGGAGCAATCTTATTATTTACTCTCTTCCGAGTGCATAAAGAACATTGACTAATCCAGAGTTTGGTCTCTAATTCCGTGGTTAGGCATGGTGGATACCAACTACCATTGCAGAGCACCTACTATTCCTTCACATGAGGTTAACAATCTCGCATTAGTATCCAATCAACTTGACAAAACTGAGGATTTTAATCTGTCACCTTAAAATTTAAAATTCTGCTTCCAACAAAGTACATTTTTCTATTTATTTGCACTCAACTCTATGGATGAAATACTCTCCCATGAAATCAAATGTGATGTTATAGAAATCATAATCCTTTCGGAACATATGTTTCTCAACACATTTTAATATTTCAATTGGCTAAATTGAAAAGTAAATAAAGATCAAAGTTCGAATCATCACAAAGTTTTGACATTTAAAAGTGTATAAAATAAAATCGATTCTTCACAAAATCAAATCTCAAAGTAGGGAGAAGGATAAAGAAGACTACTCAAAATTCATGAGTAGAATATGACAAAACACACATTTCATATATAAAAATAAGTTTACAAAACAAAGAAATAAAAGACACAACTTATCTCACAATCCTTCCCAAGCAAATTTCTAGAAGTTTTCTTCAAGCCTTTCTCTCTTTACAAGCACTCTCAATTCTCTCTTAGAAGTGTAATGAAGAAAAAATCCCTCACATTTCCTCTCCTCTTACAACCCTTGAAGAAAATCTACAACCCTTGCCTCTCTCTCTCACGACACACACACACACACACACACACACACACACACACACACACACACACCAAACTCATGCTCAAAACTCCTCTTCAATCTTTAGACTTCCCTCTCTTTTATAAAAGTGTGCCTCCCTAAAAAAAGAATTCAAAATTCCCTCCAAATTCTATCCAAAAGTCAACTCTTTTGAATTGAAAAGACATATCCATTGATCCATGAGACATAACCTTTCATTAAAAAACATTCCAAAGTGTCTAGATGTATTGAATCACTCCAAGGGGAGATTAGAAAAAGTCTCCCTTTGAAAATTTTCCCAAAATTCCTCTCGAACCGCCTTAATCCGCAAAAAGTCGTCTCTGGCGCATCATGCACCGGTTCTAACAGATCATGCACTAGTTATGGTGCGTCAAGCTCCAGTTCTATGGATTTTGATGTATCATGCATCGGTTTGGAGCATCATGTGCCACTCTGTAGTA
Organism: Phalaenopsis aphrodite; assembly: GCA_003013225.1. Taxonomy (NCBI): domain Eukaryota; kingdom Viridiplantae; phylum Streptophyta; class Magnoliopsida; order Asparagales; family Orchidaceae; genus Phalaenopsis; species Phalaenopsis aphrodite. The sequence continues at coordinate 82,202 of NEWO01000060.1, read as the reverse complement.
CCTCCACCATTTTGCTTTGTTTGACTCCGTTTTAGGTATGTTTTGCCCTGTTTTAGTTACATTTTGCTCCTAACAGATATATCTACAAAATAAACATGAAACTAACATTTCTTTAAAGTGTAATTGCATTCAAAAAATGTGAGAAATGTAAATTAGATTCTCTATAGAAAGACATATCGAAAAGTGCTAAGTCAGAATCTTCTTTCTTGTTCGTTTTTACTCCAAATTGCTCCATTTTTACTTCATTTTCTACAGAAGTTCATTTCTTGTACCTGAAATCAAAAATATGCAAAATACATTCCCTTAAAGTGAAATATCATTAAAAATCATTAAAATTGAGCATAAAATATAAATGAAAAAGTAGGTAATTTTAGACGTATCACATATACAAAAGCAATCTATTTTTATGCATGTTAATCAACCGAGGTCATAACTTGGTCTAAGCAAGTCCAACCCAAGTCATCTAAGATACAACTGAGGTCACCCTAGTCTAATCCAGATCCAACCCAAGTCAACCCAATTAACCTTGGTCTGAACCAGGTCCAACCAAGGTCAACTTAGATAAACTTAAGTCAAAAACAGGATTAACCGAGGTCTAGTCCATGTCAAATAGTTCCAACTCAAATCTAAGTCAAGTCAACCCAAATTAGCCTAGGTTAACCCAAGTTAAACCTAAGTCTGACCCATGTCAACTTAGATCCAACCCATATCCAGGTCCAACCTAAGTATATCCCAGGTCCAACCCAAGTCTCACTCATGTCCAACCCAGGTCAACCCAAAATAGCCCAAGTTAACTTAAGTCCAACCAAGGTCCAACCCAGGTCAATCCAAGTCAAACCTAGGTCTGACCTAGTTTAACTCAGGTCTAACCCAGGTCAATCCAGGTCAAACCTAGTCCAACCCATGTCCAACCCAGGTCCAAATCAGGTCAATCCAGATCTAACCTAGGTTTTCTTAGGTCCAGACTAGCAGACCCCACATTATTCTTAATCTATGTTTTGAACTGATTTTAGCTGGAAAACCTAGCTAACCTCAGCTCAACCCTCGCCCAAGTCTAATTCAGTTTAAATGTATGTTTTAATATATCATGTTATGTCAACTTTCACTTCATGTCTTACATGTGTAGGTTTCAAAAATAAAATAAAAATAATAAAAAAATGCATAAGAATAGATTGAGGAGAACCTCTAACAAGTTGGTTCTCTAAAAAAAAATCAAAATTTTTAAAACAAAAACTAAACTTCAAAACTCAGAAAAACCTTAACTTTTCACCATTACTGACAAACCAAGGAATTTAAACAAAAAACAAATTAAATATTGAATCCACATAACATACGAAATATACCAAGATAAAGAATAAAAATCAAACATAGGCAGTTCAATAAAAATCCAAGGCTAGCCAACTTCGACACCAAACTGAGGATCATACACCTACCCTATGTTAGTCCAAGTATAAAAGCCTAAGTTAGTTTAATAGGTGGCCTAGTTAGTGCTAAAGACTAGGAAATATAAGAAAACAACCTACACCATAAAAATAAAAAGAATACCCTAGTATGATGTAACTCAAGGTTACTGATGAAGGTATTTCATACCACTTTGAAACTATAAAACATCCACATGCCATGACTATGGAACTCAAGAATGATTCTTGGTTATGATATTGGTTATAGATGTGGGATATCAACGTGCCTAGATGCTATTCTCAAAGTGTAAGTTGGTTCATCCAATAATATTTCCAATAAAGTTTAAGGTTTCACTTCCTTCTAGAAATCCTTCTCACACAACTTTGTGATTTAGCTTATGAATTCAGATCACTTCATTAAGTTAAATTAAAGTATACCTATGTTATCTTTTGACCTCACCTGATCAATTCAAACTCAATACCAATCTTTTTCAAACACTTTCGCCATCACTCTTTGGGTACAACCTCCTCCCTAATATGTTTAAAACCATTCATTTAGGCCTTTTTGTGAAACACCACTGTTGAATTGTAGGTCCCATCACTTTGATCTTAATCCTTTCAATTTAGACCCTTCCTTCACCTCCAACACTTCAATTATGAACGCCTAATCTTGATAACTAAACTCATTATATTAATCAAGGGTTTTCCTTACGATTCATAGCTATAATGATGTATTTAAATATGAGGGCTTGCCCTCATAAGAGCATGACTTACAAAGGTCTTCACCATCTGAGTGATCAAACCCATTTTTAAGGTAGTATTTACTTCCTTTGGGATGATATCATATTCTTTAATTGTCATGCTAGTTCATTTAAGTAGAAGCCTCTCAAATGTTTTATTGTGTGATGACATAAATAGACCTCACCAATGGTGATTAAGTATTGATTGTTGTGGCAACATCAACATAATTGGCCAGACGTAATAGTGGAAAGTGTGGAGGTGTCTGATAGGTATTATTATTCTGACAAAAATGTTTATAGCTAAGCAAAGATGATAAAGTGCTAGTAGCAATGTCAGTCGAGTGATGATGTCCAAATAGTGATGACCATTTCCTGGCATCAGTGAGATTGCATTATTTTAAGAGCCTTTTCTTCTCCCCTCAGAGTAGGCTAAATTCTTATCTTTATTGAAGATGGATGAGTATTGCTAAGAGATTTTAATAAGGGATGTATGTAAGTCAAGCAAACTCATGAGTTGTCTTAAGCTTGGCTTAATAGTGACTCATGAACTGAGCTCAACAAGCTAACAAGCAACACTCATGCCAGCCTCGGCTTGGCTCATTGGCACATGAGTCGAGTTGTTTAAAAAAAAATATAAAATATTTTAAAAAATATTATATAGTTCAAAACTTTATCTTTAATTTATTAATTTTTTAAAATAGTTTTATGTCTTTTATATCAAGTATTTTTTTATTATTTATTTCATATTTGCTCACTCTATTTGCATTCTATTATAACATTAGTTTGAACTGTTATTATTTTATATCTTTTCTATTAATCAAGCTAATTCATGAGCTAGCTAAAACTGATAAAATAAAGCTTGAGTACAAGCTCAAAATCAATTAAATGATTAAACTCAAGCTCAAACTCAGAGTGTCAAGCACGACTTGACTCATATACACCTCTAATTGTAGCTAAGTACTAGATGTTATATAGTTTGTTGTTAAGAAACGTGGAAGAGTGATGGATGGGCAAGAAAACTATTAATTAATGATAAGCAAGAAATATTGTGCTGAAGAGATTCAAGAAAATCCACAATAAATGTCTGACCATTATGAGGCTATTTGTTGGAGTCTTACACAACAAAATTAGCCTATGTAAAAGAGAATGAATGAAATACCCTTATGATGTTTTATCTATCCAATATTTTTTACCAAAGTGTTACTCAACAATGTTAGCATATATAAAACATGTCAAATTTTCTATGACTCACTTAATGTTGTTCATGGGAGCATTATATGATAAAGTTAACCTTTTTGGAAGAGTTCAAAGATAACCCATCAAGTGTATTTGACGTATTTAAGTCCCTCAATTGATGTGTTGCTCAATTTCTTTAACTTATATGAATGGTGTAAAAGAGAATCCATCAAGAATGCTTAACCTATGTGAAGATTTTTGTCGGAGTGTTACCCAATGAAATTAGCTTATATTGAAGGCTATTTATTAGAGCATTAGGCAACATTAACCTATATAGAAAAGATCTTAGAAATTTTACCAAGACTTCTTAGTAAATCAGTGGTTTTTTGATAGAACATTAGGCTATGTGGAAGAGGTGCTAAGTAATCCACAAAGTATTCTGACCTATTCAATGTCCTTTTTTGGAGTGTTGCTAGTTGATATCAATCTATTTGGAAGATGTCACATCAAAATCCACTGGGATCAATTATACACCAATTAGGAAAGAATGATGATCACTTAGATTATGAATCCAAGACAAAATTAGGCTATATTTTGACCATTACTACACTTTTAAGATTATGGCTACAAACTTATATATAAAGTAGAATTCCATCTTCGGAAAGTTTAGGATATGTTGACATTATTATTTATAATAAATTTCTTTAGGAGTTCCTAAAATTCAGATTTAGAAATATAGTAGTCCAATTTAGAAAAAAATAATTAGTAAATGAGACCAACTTAAAGTTTGAAATTTTTTAATGTTAAGAACTATGAAAATATGAGTTTCTTTCTAATTCAGAAATATTGTAAATTCTCTAAATTTAGATTTTAGTTCTTTTATTTTCTCTACTTAAAAATTTTTATTAAAAATAATTTTACTTACTATATTTATAAGCTTAAGAATTTATCAAGTCTTATACTTTAAAAAGATCAAATGTAGAACTAATTTTTGATTAGGCACTAATCCTCAAGCTTCTCCTCCCTTACATCTCTTTTCTTTTTCTTCTCTTTTCTTTTTCTTTTCTTTTTCTTTTTCTTTTTCTTTTCAGGTAAGGATTACTATATTTGGATATGTCTTTAATGATTTTGAATTCCACTTCTCTTTTCCTAAAGTAACGTCTTGATATAAAACTTTTACTTATTGATATAATAATAGTTTTGAAAATCATTTTAATAAAAGAAATTTAAGTATTAAAAATAAAAGTCTAAATTATCTAAATTTCTCAAAAATACAAGTTTTCTTACTAAAGATAGTCACTTATATTAATCATTTTCTATACTAAAAATTTTTAAGTTAATATTTTTCCTTATTACTTAAAATTTTAACTAAATTTTTTTACTCATTTCTAAAATAAAATTTTACTTCCCTAATATAACTTCATATACATAATCAATTTTTATTTTAAAATCAAATTCACTTGTAGTACATTGAGAACAAATAAAATTCCAGTTTTAAAAATATTTTTCATCCCCCCAAACTTAAATTTTTAACAAATTAAACAGTTTAGCATTTGATAACTATATAGGCAGGAAATGAAAATTGAAATAACATGCTAACAGGAATTTTAACATCCTAATTATACAAGTATAAAACTAAAGATAAGAGTAAAAGTAATTTTGATCAAATTTTCTAACATTTTACTTTAGTTTAACATGTACAGATTCAATTAGACTTCTAAACAATAGTATAAAAGCAAACAACACACTAACATGATAAAAGAAAAATACAGGGTAGCAGTTTCTGAATTTTAAGTTTAAGATCTAAGCTAGCAAGACTTTCTACTTTATAACATATATGAAATTAAGTTAAGTTTTAAACTAACTAAATCACAATACTAAACACAAAATAATAGCTACTACCCTAAAATTAAAAAATAAAATGAAATACTATCTAACACAACAATCACAACAGAACCTAACAATTCAAAACACAATACAAATCATAGTCCAAAACAACACAGATGCAAATGTAGCAAGCTTAGAGCACATAGTTCACATCATATTACAACCATAAAATGATATCGAGGATATCGAGGATATGGAGGAAATTGCACTCCTAGTTCACCTCTAATCAGGCTCTTCAAAGATGAGTGGAATTTCTCTTCATAATCACTCTTCATTCTATTATAACTATTAGTATGATCTACCAAATGCTCTAAATTATGTACCTTATCAGCGGTAAAATTGATATTGTCCATCATCTTCTGCAATAACTCATCCTGAGTCTTGGTATCACCTCTAGATGTAGAAGCACGAGAAGTAGATGGTTGTGATTATAATGCAGCAAAGGTAGATGAAGAAGACGTCTCTAATCCATAACTTCTAGAAAATCCTCCTCTTCAGCCAAAGATCGAATGCTAAGAACAAGTCTTCACATTCACCTTCGTAATGGACTTTAGAAGTAACAAAACTTCCTTCCAAATATCATACTTCACTCCAGTCTGCTGGCATAATGAAAATATCAAGGAAGCAAATCCCATACCTGCAGTAATAGCAGCAGCAATAACTGAACTGATGATAGTGTGACAGATTAAAGCCCCTATATTCATGGGCTTTCCCTCATAAATATAGTAATTCAACATTTCTCTCTCTCTTTAGTCACTTCACTGAGATGATTGGTAGGAAGCAGTGAGCAGAAATGAAATAGTGTCAGGCCTTCGAAGTTGAGAAATTTACTCTCCTCCCATTGATTAATAGTGTCAGGCCTTCGAAGTCTCTGGTGATAAATGGTAAAACAAGTTGACTACCTCTAGAGTAAAAGGTACTAACTTTCCTCTAACATAACTCGATCGTCTTCAGCCTTTCGAAGATTTGCATAAAACTCCCTCACAACAGAAATCACTGCGACGATAAAGAAACAACATAACTATTCCCACTGTCGGTGAACTATAAAGTCTTTTACCTCTCTACCTGGACTCTTGAAACATTGCTTCTGAATCAATTTTCATGACTGTAGAGTGTCATTATATCGATCTTGAGCTTTCGAACTGATAAACTTGCTCAACTCGAATGGGTTCTTTCCTTTACTCTTTTTCATTTTTGGTATCATTCTAAAAATTTGATAAATTCCAAAAATAACTTTAAAAATCAAGTTTAAATCACTAAACTAAACTTCCAAAAGCACTAACTAAACTTCCCAAGCAATTTCCATAGATTTTTCTTCATTTTTCACCATGAATAGTAAATTTTTTAAATCTTCCCAATGTGCTTAAAATATATGATGAAAATCCAAAATTTTTGCATAGAAGTAAAGCTTCTTAACTTAATGAACTTGGATCTATCAAATCCAACTCGATTCCACCAAGAAATCTTCAAATTCCACTTGCCCTACCCTTAAAATCACACTTTTGAGTCGGGGAAGACAATAAGAGGTGTTAAAAATGGTATTTTCGGGCTTAAAATTTACTTTTAATCGTTAGCAAACTGAATTTCATGAACCGACGCTTAAGCACGGGTAAGTGGTGTATAGGTGCCTGCCTCTCAGGTTAGCTCATGCTTAAGCACGAGATGTGGCGCTTAGGCGCCAGCGTAAAATTTTTGAAATTTTTAATTGTAAGTAAAATGCACTATTAGCCTAAGTAAACCACCCCTAAATGGTTTCATAGCACTTAAATGACTATTTTTACTTCATATAACTCCCTTCTCTCTCAAAGTTCTCCATAATAATTAATTCTATTCGAGGCTAAAAATAGTACAAATTTTTACAAAAACAAACTTATATTAATTAACAAACAAGTACAAACACATTTAACACTTAGTTCTCTCTCCAAATAGTCTTGGATGAGAAAATTTTCCTAAGTAAAAAACACTTAACACACATTTTACAATGACACACATAAGTGACACAAACACTAAACACAAGACATAAACACTAACACACTTAAAAGATGACTTTAAACACACAATTCCTAACACTTAACTTAATGCAACTCTTCATTAGAAGGAACAAATTCTTGTCTTTCAATAGTCTCTCCAAGAATATAAAGTTGATAAAACGGACGATGGTGATGAGCTCTAATATTATCATCTTCGATCCAATTTTGCTTAAGGGACATCACCTTATTCGCTTCCTCTATATAATTGATATGTTTGAATTGCATCTTAAGTTGCCACCCAATATGTTCTAGATGAGCATGCAATTCAAGCACCTTAGTCTGCAATACAGATATAATATTCTCCATCTGGTTGATCTTCTCCGATATCCCTTCAACACTAATAGCTAAGAAACCGTTATACATCTCCTGTGCACTTTGACTAATGAACTTCTTCTTCATGGCTTCTTCCTTCTTCTTCAAATCCATCTCCCATGAAGGCATTTTCTCTAAATCTCTCTTTTTTTTAGACTTTTAGGGCTAAAAATAATCTGGGATGAAATTCCTTCACAAACCCCTTCTATTTATAGGCCTAACTCCCCCTCATAACTTCTTGGCATGACTAGAAACTACGAAGAAATGTTTATTCCAACTAAATTACACTTACACCTTTTAGAAATCGAAATTTGCACATGTGATTTAACTGCTGCGCTTAAGCGCAGGATCTGACACTTAAGCGCCAGTGCACATTTTTGCACCAGTCAACTTAATGTCCAAATTCTCATTCTAACATGTCTATGTAACTAAATAAAGTCTAAAAATCATTAATAGCACATAATAAACTTAAAAATACTACCCCAAATTTTTTAGTCAGACTCAAAACAATAATTAAAGTGAAAACACACTGATAACTATGGGTTGCCTCCCACAAAGCACTTGGTTTTACGTCGTTAGCCCGATGTAACCAGTGCTCATTCTGGTTGACCCAACATCATTCCATCATTATATTTATGCTGATCCCTTATATAATAAGGTTTCAGTCTATGTCCATTCACTTTAAAAATTTTCTCAGAATTAGGATCTTTAATATCTACAGCTTCATAAGGATAAACTTTTATCACGACAAATGGGCCCATCCACTTGGACTTAAGTTTGTCTGGAAATAATCTTAACCTTGCATATATAGCAAAACTTATTGCCATGACTGGAAATTTTTAGTAAGAATCTTTCGATCATGCCACATTTTCATGTTTTCTTTATAAATCTTAGCTCTCTCATAAGATTCTCTCCTTATCTCTTCAAGCTCATTTAATTGTAACAATCTTGTCTCACCAGCATCTTTTAAATTATAATTGAACTCTTTAATAGCCCAATATGCTTTATGCTCAAGTTCAACTGGTAAGTGACAAGCTTTCCCAAATATTAGTCTATATGGGAACATTCCTATAGGAATTCTATATGCAGTCCTATAAGCCCACAAAACATAGTCAAGTTTGACTGACCAATCCATTTTTTTTTATGCATAGATTTTTCCATAATTCTTTTAATTTCGCGATTGGCTAATTCAACAAAACCACTTGTTTGAGGATAGTAAGGAGTAGCAATCCTATGATTTATATGATATTTCTTTAATAAATTCTCCATAATGGCATTTTTGAAATGACTTCCCCAATTAGTAATGATAACTCTCGGCATCCTAAATCTACAAAATATGTTCATTTTCAAAAATTTTGCAACACTTTGAGCATCACATCAAGGTAAAGTAACAACTTCTATCGATTTGGATACATAGTCCACTACTAACATAGTATATAAATTTTTGAAAGATGGTATAAATGGTCCCATGAAATCTAATCCCCAAAAATCAAATATTTTAACTTCTAGCATATAATTGAGGGGCATCTCAGTTCTTCTAGAAATATTGCCTACTCTTTGACATCTATCATAAGTTTTGATATAGCATTAACAACTCTAAAAATTTTAGTCCAATAAAATCCAGATTGTAGAATTTTGTATGTTGTTTTATCAACAACAAAATTTCTCCTAAAATCAAATTTATGACATTTTTTGATAATTTCATAAGTTTCTTCTAATGGTACACATCTTCGAATGATCAGATCTTTTCCTTGTTTATATCCTAAAAATAAGTCTTAGCTTCAAAACTAAATTTCCTCATTTATTGGTATGCCATTCCATAGGGTTTAAGATTACTAACAATATATTTCACAATGTCGGCATACCACGGAACACGCCACTCATTTACAGTGAACAATTTTTTATTTGGAAAATGTTTATTAATTTCTTTTTCAAAATAGAGTGGTTTTTCTAATTCAAGCCTGGACAAATGATCAGCAATTTAATTTTCAGTTCCCTTCCAATCTACTATTTTAAAATCAAATTCTTGTAAAAGAAGAATCCATCTTATAAGTCTCGATTTAGTATCCTTCTTTTTCATTAAGTACTTAATAGCAAAATGATCTTTATGCACTATATAATGAGTTCTAATCAAGTATGATCTAAATTTATCAAAGGCATATACTATTGCTAATAACTCTTTTTCAATTGTTGTTTAATTTAAGTTTTATTAAGAGTTTTACTAGCATAGTAAATAACTTTGAAAATTTTATCATATCTTTGTCCTAAAACAACTCCAATAGCATAATCACTTGCATCACACATAAGTTTAAAAGGTTTTTTCCAATTTAGTGAAACTATAATTGGTGTAGTGATTAATTTTTCTTTTAATAATTTAAAAGCTTTTAGGCATTCCTCATCAAAATTTAAAATTGCATCTTTCTCCAGTAAATGACATAAAAAGCTTAGCAATCTTTGAAAAGTGTTTAACATATCGCATGTAGAATCCAACATGTCCTAAAAAACTCTTAATTTCTCTTACATTTGTTAGAGAAGGTAAATTAGCGATCACTTGAATTTTAGCAGGATCTACTTCCATACAATTTTCTGATATTTGATGACCTAATATAATTCCTCCTCCTACCATAAATTGTCATTTTTCCCAATTAAGGACTAAATTTATTTCTTCATAGAGCTTAAGAACTTTAGATAAATGTTCTAAAAATGAGTCAAATGAAGTTCCAAACATTGAAAAAGTCATCCATAAAGACTTCAATCCCTTTTTCAATTAAATCACAAAAAATTGCCATCATACATCTTTAAAATGTAGTAGGGGCATTACATAAACCAAAGGGCATTCTTCTAAAAGCAAAATTACCATAAGGACTGATAAATGTTGTTTTCTCTTGATCTTCAAGAGATATTTTAATTTGGTGATAACCGACATATCCATTCAAAAAATAAAAATATTTATGCCCAACTAGTCTATCCAACATTTGATCTAGAAAGGGTAGTGAAAAATGATCTTTCCTAGTGGCAAAATTTAATTTTCTATAATCAATGCATAATCACCATCCTATAACTTGTCTAGTAGGTTTTAACTCATTATGCTCATTCACAGTTACAGTTACTCTTCCTTTCTTAGGAACATAGTGAATTGGACTAACCCATGCACTATCTGAAATAGAGTAGATAATTTTAGCATCTAACCACTTTAAAATTTCTTTCTTAACAATCTCTTTCATAATAAGATTTAATCTCGTTTGTGGATCAACCCTGGGTTAGTATTTTTCTTCTAGATTAATTCTATGCATACAAATTGATGGACTGATTCCTTTAATATCAGCAATTGTCCATCTGAAGGCTTTCTTAAATTTTTTCAGAATTTTCATCAGCTTTTCTTCTTCTTCCATTGTTAACTTTAAGGAAAATATAACTGGTAAAATATAAGAATCTCCTAAAAAGACATATTTTAAATGTTTAGGAAGTAATTTCAATGCAAGTTCTGAAGGTTTTTTAATAAATGGACAAAATGATTTATCTTTGTCTATCGTGTCCAAAATTTCAAAATTTTCTTGAACATAACTTGAATTTTCTTTAAAAACGTTTACACATTGATTTAATTCATATTCTTGCTCGTGTTCCAAATCTTTTTCTTCAGATTTTTTCTTCAAAAGTAGTCTTGAAATGACATTTGCTCAAATATCTTATAACATCAATTCTATAACATTCATCATTTTTTCCTTTTATAGTGTATTTCATTGATTTTGAAATGTTAAAAGTAATAGTTTGATCATTGACGTGCATTGTTAATTCCCTTTTCTACACATCTATCATTGCTCTTCCTGTGGCTAGGAAAGTTCTCCCAAAAATGATAGGTATCTCTTTATCTTCCTTCATATCTAGCACAGTGAAATCAACAGAGAAGATAAATAGATCCACTTTCACTAGGACATCTTCTTCAACTCCTTTAGGATAGGTTATTGAATGATCTGCTAACTGCAGAGTTACAGTAGTAGGGGTTATTTATCCTAATCCTAATCTTTTAAATATTGATAATGGAATAAGGTTAATGCTTGCACCTAAATCACATAATGATTTTCCATAAATATGTCTCCTATTGCACATGAAATTGTAAAGCTACCAGGATCTTTAAGCTTTTCAGGAAGTTTCTTCTAAATTATAGTACTGCACTCCTCACTAAGTGAAATCATTTCTAAGCTCATTGTTTTTTATGGTGGATAATATTTAGCAAGGAATTTTTGTGCTAAATCACCCTATGTTCTGATAGATCCAGGAGCTAACGAATTTAACCACATCTTAGCTTTATCCCTCAGTGTGAAAGAAAATAACCTAAGTCTTATGAAATCATCTAAACACCCTCGTATTTAAATGTAGCACAAAATTCTAGAAAATCTGTAAGATGTAAATTTGGATCTTCTGTTGGTGATCCCCCAAATTGATTATTTGATACTATTTGGATAATAGCATGTTTAAGCTCAAATGAATTAGCCACTACAGTAGGTTTTTGAATACTACAATGAAGTTTATCTGCAGTAGGGTTGGCATAATCTCTTAAAGGTCTAAACTCTTGATGAATTTTAGTATTTCGATTATTTTGGTTTGCCATTTCTGTAACATTTTTTAATTTTTCAAGATTTTTAATTTTTTTTTGTTTTTCTAATTTTTCTAATAGTTTTTTCTAATTCAGAATTGTAGGGCAGTAGTCTTTCACAACATGAACTATGCATACACTGACATAAAATAAAATAAAATAAAATAAAATAAAACATACAAAATAAGATACAATATTTAAAGTTTAAATATGACTTTCTATAAATAGAAATTTACATACTTTTCTTCCCCGACAACTACGCCAAAAACTTGATACATGTATGCCTTAATGCTTATGCACAATATAACAATAGTTCTGATGGTATTTTTCACTTATATTCTCTTATTTGCGACAAAACTAAAAACTTGATCCTGAAGAAAAATAACAATTTAACTTTTTAATTTATATATATTTATTTTAGGATACTATGCAAGTATACGTATCATTAACAAGTAATATATAACTTTTTGATTAAGACCTGAATATCAAACCCACAATGAAGATTATGCAATATGCATTTTTTAGAAAGTTTTTTTATTTTTAAAAAAATTAATTACTCAAAAAAAAAATTATTTTTGAAGGAATTTAAAATTTAAATATTTTTGGTATTTTTGATATTTTAACGAACATTAACAACTAAAAAGATTTGTTGTTTATGAAGAAGAAAAGTATTTAATATGAAAATATCTTTCTTATTATCATGAATCAGTAATAAGTATAGGAATTCTGTTGTGGAAGTAAAATAGGAGAAATAATATTTTTTACTCTTACTAGAGATGCTATAAAGAACATTGGCTAATTTAAAGTTTGAATAGTTCTAAAGACCAGCTAGGAAGGGAAGATACTAGCTCTCACTCTAGAGTTCCAATGATTCCCTCCACCTGGGGCTAACATTCTCGTATTAGAACCTAAAATAATAAACTAAGTTGGGGGCTTTAACCTATCACTTTAAAGTCCTCTAGCTCTACACCCATCAATGAATATTTCCCTATTTATTTACACTCAATCATATGAACTACATTCTCATTCATACAACCTCGTGTGATTCTTTCCAATTGTTGACTGAGATAATACCAGTTCGGTTCTTACATGTTCTCACAATAAATTTTAACATATCGATTGACCAAATCAAGAAGTAAATGAAGTACATGGATTTAAATCATCACAACTTCTTCCAACATTAAAGATCAGCACTCTACACAACTTCCATCTAAAACTTAATTATTTATCATTTTAAGAAGAAAGATAAAGAAAACTACTCAGAATCCATGGAGAAAAAAAAACCACACTTTAGTTTAAAAGAAGAAATCATTGTCAAACCAAAAACAACTTTGAATTAAAACTAAAAGTAGTCTAAAACAAAAAGATAAAAACTTATCTCAAATCCTCCACCAAACTCTTGAAGTTCCTTTGAATCTCTTCTCTTTTACAATCACTTAAAAAAATAACAAAAAGGATAAAATAAATAAGAAGTGGTTCCTGAAAATCTCTCCGAACTAACTCCCCAGATAAGAACTTTTAAAACTTGCTAATATTTTTAAGACTCTTTTCTAAGTCCTCTCTTCTTTCTTTTATAGTTTTTCAAGAGGTGCCTTGGGATCTCTTCAAAATGTGTCTTGATTTGATGTATTTGCCCAAGAGATGCATCATTTTATGATAATTTTTGTCCATGGTGGTTACAACCATTTATTAAGCCAATGAGTGCCTTAAAAACCTCTTTAAAATTCGTCAGAACCAATTTTACTCATCTAGTAACTGCCACTGTTGCTTAAGCACGGGTTTTCAGTGCTTAGGCACAACCTTCTCTATTTAATCGGCGCTTAAGCACCGGATCTGGCGCTTATGCGCCAAAACACTTTTACACAATTTTTCACCTTTTTGCTCCAAATTTGATCCTTTTTCACTCCTTTAAGAATTTTTTTCTATTTTTACTTATATCAGTAAGAAAAACACAAAAATACCTTCCATTAAAGCGTAATATCTAAGAAATAGGTGTAAAAATGTGTCTAAAAATACTATATATTTTAAGTGTATCAGCGATGTTAAACCAAGTGCTTTATGGGAGACAACCCATAGTTATCAGTGTGGTTTGATTTATAATGTTTAAGAGTCATGATTGTTAGTGTTGTATTTTGTTTGCTTTAGTATGGATTCATCATATTGATTGATGATTGGTGGATGTTTAGATTGTTAGTTCTTTGATATGATCTTTCTCTATGTCATGAGGGAGATGATTCCTTAACTTCTTATTATGGCTAGACTTGGTTAATCTCTTTTAGTAGTTGGATTGATGAGTCCACTATGACTCGGGTCTCACCCAGACTTGAGTTTACAGGAGACATAGTGAATTTGTACAGTGACAGTTCCATCTCAATTATGTTACTTCCTTTTTTTTACTTTGTTTTCATTTGGTAGGAGTCATGAACCTATATGATGAATATTTTGTGGAGGATCTTACACTATCCTTATAACTGTTGGAGGTGCTTAACTAAAAGGATCCAATATATCAGGGATAATCTTATCTTTTGGATTATACTCTATAGAATCATTTAAAGTATACCTTAATTATATGTGTAGTGATTCCATTAGAAATTAGAAGTTAGTGAGATTCGATGAGATGGAGGAAGAATTGACCTCATTTATCTTGTTTGTTTGTTTGTGTTTGTATTACAATTTTATAAGACTTGAAGTACCTTTTTATAATCCAAAGCTGATACATGTTATGCTAGTTATTCTTTTGTTTAGTTAATTTCATTCTGACATGTTTACTTTAGATTTACTTTCTACTACATGTTTTCTATCGTGATAAATAATTGTAGATGTTTTTGATAGAAATTTGTGATAGATAGAATTTCTAAACTATTTTTCTTCATACTTATATTTTATGCACCAAATGCTATACATTTTAAAAATCATGTTTGGGGGTAGAAAAAAAAAATTAAGTTACTATACTTCCTTTTAGTTTAGTATTATTGCAAGAATGTTTTAAACTAGATTTACTTTCTCCTGCAGTCATTCTATCCTGATTATGCATGTATATGAATTTGATAGGATGTTATAGTAGTTAGTAGATTCAACTTTTACTTTTTCTTCCTATCACATTTTTATGGAATTAATTGCAACATATTTTAAAATTTAAGTTTGGAGGGAAGAAATTTTTTTTAAAAAAACATAACTTTATTTGTCCTCAGTAGCCAATATTTAATTTGATATTATATTTAAAATGACTTGTGGTTTGTGGTGTTATCTTTAGGTTACTATAAATTTAATTTTAGGAATGTTAGAAAAATAACTTAGTTGAAATCCTATCTAAAGAAACTATTATAGAGTTAAGATATTTTGTTGGAAACATTGGGAAAATGATTTTGCTATTTATGATAGAAAGGAGTTGAATATTTGAACAACTACGATTCTTAGATTTATAGTTATTAATAATTATTGAGCCTTTATTAAAACTTTTTTTAAACTAATACTTACACTTTTAAAAAGTGAGGGAAAGTTTTTGAGTTTTGGACTTTACAAAGAGGATAGTAAAATTCAAAATTATTAAAGGCCTATCCAAATATAGTAATCCTCACATAAGAAAATAAGAAAAAAAAGGGAGTAAGGCTTAAAATGAATGATCCTGAATGAAAAATGAAAGAAGGGATTGAAAAAAAATCCATAAAGAAAAAGAAAAAAAAAGTTAAAAAAAAAATGTAAGGAGAAGCTTCAGGAAAAGCTTAATAAAAAATTGGTTTCACTTGAATATTTTTAAATGAAAAGACTTAGAAACAATCCTAAGCCTATTCTTATTAAAAAAAGGTATTGGTAAAACTGGTATAGATAATGTGCTTAAATTCCTTTTTATACTTTCTATGAATCTTTAGTTTGACAAGTTTCAATAACTTTTGAAGTAAATAAAAAATCAGGATTCCTAAGTTGAATATGAGATATTCTTACACTCTAGTTATAGGTTGATTTGCTAAAGATTTTCTTAAGTTACACTATAACATTTTCTGAGACAAAATTATAGGAAACTCTACTGAAGCCCTCTACCTCAAATCAACAAATTTAGTTTTTAAAATTATAGTGTTACTTAAGGACAAGTAACATTTAAGTTTGGGGGATTTTGATATGCCTAAAAAAGTTCAATTTTTCATATGCTTTTAATGCCTATATTTGGTCATTTTCAATGATAATGCACTTAAAGAGAAGGTATTTTGTAAATTTTTTGTTTCAGGTACAGAAAATGGAGTTTTAGGGAAAAAGAAGCAAAAAAGATGCAATTTGTAGCAAAAAAGACCAAGAAATAAATATCTGTCCTAACACATTTCGATATGTCTTTCTATACTTAATCTATTTTACACTTCTCCCATATTTTTGAATGAAATTATGTTTAAAGGAAGGTTTTTTATGCTTCTTTTGTAGGTCTATCTGTTAGGAACACAACACAACTAAATCAGGGCGAAACAGAGCCAAACAAAGCAATTTGGTGGAGTTACTCAGGGTGGGCGCTGACAACGCCAGAACCGGTACCGATGGCATCAGAGTGTAGATAACAACGTGAAAATGGCACCGATGGCATCCAAAACGCCGCAGATAGCGCCCGAGAAAGTTTGGTCGCAATGTTGGGCGGATTTCTAAAATGTTCAATGTATTTGGACTCTTTTTGGAAGGTTGCTTGAGGAATCTCTTGGGAAATTCATCCCTAAACTAACATGGTGTGCTTTTATGTCAAAAAAAGTTGTGTGTGAGTGGAAAATGAGGAGAATATTTAGAGATCTTAGAATAGGAGTAAAAATGTAGATTTCTACCTGTTTGGAGAGATCAGTGAGGGGATTTTGAGAGAATTTGTAAGGGAATGTTCTAGCATTGCATGGATTAGCGGGAAAATTTGTGGGATAGATTTTGATCTTTTTTTCATGGGTAAAAAAACTAAGTATTGTGCTCTTCATTATCTTAAGATTTTGTAAACACTTATCTAGTGGATTTGTTTTGATGAAATGAAGTTTTCCATTGGGTTTTCTTCGTGCTTTGTGATATGTTTTTCTTACTCTTTCTTCTTATTAGGAAATAGTGGCTTAAGAGAATTATGCCATTGTTTTCCTTTTAATTTTTTTTTGTAATGAGTAGGATTCATGTTTAGGATTTGAAGATTCATGCTAGAAGAAGTTTTAATTATAAATGTGATGGATTTTACTTGCACCTCATTTTCATCACAATAAAGGCATGTTGTAGTGTTAAAATTTGTTGTAATTACATTAAGACCCAAGAGGGCGGCATAATTCTCAACAAAGTGGAACCACATTCAAATTCCATGGATGGTGAAGTTCATGGGGGTTGGATGCAAATAAATTGGGAAATATACTTTGATGGGCATAGAATTGGAGATTTTAGGGTGACAGACAAAAATCACTAATTTGGTCCTAGTGTTTGGAAACTAAAGCGAGAGTTAGTCTTCAGACGAAGGGAAGTGAGAGCTTTGGAGTGAGAGCCAATATCTTCCCAACATAACCATAGATTTAGGCACTAAAGCTAGGATTAACCAATGTTCTTTATCACACTCAGAAGTAGGTAAAGAATAGGATTGCTCCTATTTGGCACATACAATATTTAATACATCTCATTCCTTTACATTACCCAATTCACTACATAAGAATATTAGTTTTTAACATCTCTAAATTTTCCAAACCAATTCATCTAAAAAGGTGTTATCTTTAGAATTAACATTTGCATTTAGGAATAATTATTATCATTACATTTAACATTTGCATTTAGGAGTAATTACTAGATAAAACAACATTTTAATCGACATTCAAATCTAAGGCCTGATAGTAGTATACTAGAAATTTAACTAAGGACGTCTTACCTCACATCTTTGTGGGATCGATAAATGGGCTCCATTAGAGCCTTGTATTACTTGAGCGATACATATATTTCCATTTATATCATTGTGACTATATAGACATATAAAATTAATAAAAACAATAAAGACCACATCAAGTTTTTGGCGCCGTTGTCGG
Organism: Phalaenopsis aphrodite; assembly: GCA_003013225.1. Taxonomy (NCBI): domain Eukaryota; kingdom Viridiplantae; phylum Streptophyta; class Magnoliopsida; order Asparagales; family Orchidaceae; genus Phalaenopsis; species Phalaenopsis aphrodite. The sequence continues at coordinate 64,058 of NEWO01000060.1, read as the reverse complement.
GGATTAAGATCTTCAAGTAGTGGTGTAAACCTCATGAAGCATAACATATAAAAAAGTCACATCAATGAATTGATTTTGATTTATACAGTTTTAAATGTTAATAATTTGTGATGATTCAAACTCTGATCTTCATTTACTTTTAGATTTGGCTAATTTAAATGTTAATATGTGTTGAGAAACATAATTTCTAAAAGGGTTATGATTTCTACAACATGGGGAGAATCACATTTAATTTCTTGAGAGACTATTTCATCCATGGGGTTGAGTGCAAATAAATAGGGAAATATACTTTGTTGGATGCAGAATTGGAGATTTTAAGGTGACATATTAAAATCCTCAATTTGGTATGGTTTATTGGAAACTAATGCGAGATTGTTAGCCCTCGGGTGAGGGAGTAGTGGGAGCTCTAGAGTGGCAGCCAATATCCTCACAGCCTAACCACAAAATTAGAGACCAGACTTTAGATTAGTCAATGTTTTTTATGCACTCAAAAGAGAGTAAATAATCAGATTGCTCCTATTTGGAGCAAAACAATTATTATATTTTTTAAAATGATTTTAATTTCTTCACAATCTAAATACTCATTGTAAATGGGAGGGATGCTTTCTTAAATTTGAACTCTTCGTCACAAAATTTTATTTAGTCTTAGTAAATTTAACTTTGAAGTTTAGAAATTAGTTTAGTAAACTTAGTTCTTTTAGTTTCATTTCTTTAACATTCATTAAACCCATTTTAACTTGTCTTTCTTACTTTAATTTTTATAGATTGAATAGTGTGATGTAAGTTATTATCATAAAAAATTTCATCTTCTAAAACTAAGACTTTATAGTAGTAGACTAGAATTAGCTTAAGGGATTTCTTACTGTGCTTCTCTGTGGGATTTATACTTGGGTTTTTAAAGGAAGCTCTATATTACTTGAAATGATACGTGCACTTGCATAGAATCACTAGTGTGTGAACTAATTTATATATTTTATAAATATTTTAATTTTACACATTAACTACTTAATATAAACTGGGTCAAGTTTTTGGCCATATTTTTGAAAGTTAAATTACTGCGTAATTTCTAGATGAGTCAAGTTTTTGGCACTATTAATGGGGATTTAAATTGACATAAAAAACGTAGAAATACAACACACATTAGGGGTGTATCAAGTTTTTGGCCCCGTTGCTGGGAAGCTTCGGTAAGAACTTTAGGAGAATTTTAGTAAAATGTGCAAGACTTAGATTTGGAATTTAGAGTATTATTATATTGTATATTTAATTATTATGTTTTATTTTAAAGAAAATTAAAAGTAGCAAAAATATTTTTGATATATGTCCTACTAGTTAAGTCTTTAGATTTGTATGCATAGTTCAGGAGCTACAAACCTTGAGTTTTACAAGTCAGATTTAGAGAGAGTTTTTGGGAGAGATTTGAAAAGACTCCATGAATTTAATGTAAAAATGACAGATTAATGATATAATGAATATTCAGATTTGGATTATAATGCTATTAGCTTTGAAAGAGAAAACCCTAAGAGAGTGACAAATTTTCAAGAAGATATGCTTACAATTTTAATTTCTCACATTAAGGATATTGAGAGGAAGTTAGATTGATACATAGAAAGATATCCTCAAGGAAAATTTATTTGGACAATTGATTGGAACTGGCCATGAGATACATAATTCTTATTTTGATTATTACAATCCAGATTGGGAAACCCATTTGAAGTTTAATTGAAGTAATAATTTTGGAGGAGAAGACCTATTTTGGGGAGAAAATTAATTTAATCAGACATGTAGTTGGAATAATCATGGCTATTAAAATTATGAACTTTATTTTCCTCAAAATTTTAACTCCAACCCACATAATTAAGAGAAGGAATTAATGTTAGAAGCGGTTGTGATGCAAATGAAGAGTGAGCTAGAAAATCAAGAGGGCACAATAAGGAATATAGAAAACCAAATGGGGCAGATTATTAATGTAATTAATAATTACCCCCTAGAAATTTTACCTAGTGACCCTGAGATAAACCCAAGGAGATGAATGATGAGAAATTTAAAATTATCAAATTAATATTTAGAAGACAATTTGAGGACATGTTTTAAAATAACTTTGAGTTGAGAGATGAGGATAAAGAAATTGAAAGAAAAATGGAAAAAATTCCTAAGGAATTAGAAAAATCTTTTTTCTCAACTAAGATAAATATAGAAATAGTACCTTTACCAATTACTCCGTGCCAAGGGGAAGAATTGAAAGACAACCCTGAACAAAAGAGTAACATAAAATATATTGATCCAGAATTTGAATTATCTAGAGAGAATCCAATCTAAAACTTGGGAGATCTTGAAGTATCTTATAAAGGTCCATTTCTTATTAAAATTAAGGATGATATTATAATGAAAATTAAGAAAATCATTAGACGAATATTGGATCTAGAAATAAACATGAGGAATAAGAATATGAATCACAAAAAAAAAGGAAGAGTTGAAAGACAATTTTAAATTTGAGGACTTTGTAGGAATCCCTAGATCTGGAAAAGATTGAGTAATTGATCAAGGATTACTTCTATGGAATTTTAATCCAGGTGTAATCATTTATCAGGCTGACGATGTTAAGCAAATCACTTTATGGGAGGCAACTTATAGTTATCAATGTCGTTTGATTTAGTGTGCTTGAGAGTTATAATTGCTATTGTTTAATTGTGTTTGTTTTAGTGTGGATTGATTAATTTTATTGATGATTGGTAGATTTTTGGATTGTTAGTGGTTTGATTTGATTTTTGTGTGTCATGAGGGAGGTGATTTCTTAACTTCTTATTTTGGTTAGACTTGTATGTTCTCTTGTAGTTGTTGGATTGACGAGTCCACTACAACTCTAGTCTCACCCAGAATTGAGTTTTACAAGAGACATCATTAATTTTAGCAGTGACAATTCCATCTCAATTTTGTTACTTCTTTTCTCTGATTTTTTTTTTCATTTGATAGGAGTAGCTAATCTATTTAATCAGTAGCATGTGGATGAATTTACACTATCCTTATAACTATTAGAGGTGCTTAATTAAAGTGATATGGTGACACCTGAGGTTGATGTTCATGACCCAATGTATCAAGGATAATCTTATCTTTGGGATTAGAATCTATAAAATCATTTATAAGTACCCAATATATTTGTGTAGTGATTCCGTTAGAAATTGGAAGTTAGTGAGATGCAATGAGTTAGAGGAAGAACTGAACTGATTTATCATTTGTGTTTGTGTTTTTGTTACAATAATTAAAATATTTGGAGAACACATAAATATATATATTCCTATGTCGATACTTTTTCTACTTGTTGGACTTTTCTTTCCATTTTATTGAGCATGTTTTAGTTTAGACTTACTTTCTATTGCATATTGTTCTATCTTGATGAATACTTGTAGATGTTTGTGATAGATAGAATTTTTGAACTATCTTTCTTTCTGCTTATATTTTTTGTTTTGAATGTTATACATGTTTAAAATCAAGTTTGGGGGTAGGAAGAAAAATAAATTTTAAAGTTAGTATACTTGCTTTTAGTTTAATATTATGGCAAGCATGTTTCAGGCTAGATTTACTTTCTCTTGCAGTCATTCTATCCTAATTATGCATGCATATAAATTTGATGGGATGTTACAGTAGTTAGTAGTTCAAATTTTACTTTTTCTTATTGCTACATTTTATGGAATTAAGTGTAAAATATTGAAAAATTCAAGTTTGGAGGAAAGAAAAATTTCTTTTAAAAAGAACTAAACTAAATTTTATTTGTCCACAATTAATTATATTTTAAAATTAATTTAACATGACCTTGGATATTAAAGTTTAAGTTTAATTACCTATATTTAAGTTTTTAAATATTATGGCAAGCTTAGGTAAAAGTTTATAATAATGAATGTCAATTTTAAAGTTAAAGATATTTGGTATGAAAGGATAAGTCTATATTTTTCTATTTAAAGTAAAGGAAATTTTATTTTTGAAGTATTAAGAATCTTATAGTTTCATGTAAGAAGAAAATAATGAAATGTTATGAAGAATCATAAAACTAATATGAATTTATAAAGTGAAGAAAGGTAAAGAGTTTTAACTTTAAGAAGAGGATAGTGAAGTTTAAAATTATTAAAGGTTATCCAAATATAATAATCCTCACTACAAAAAGAAAAAGAAAAAAAAGGACTAAAAAGATCCTGATAAAAATGAAGAAAAGAAAAAAAAATGTGAGAAGAAGCTTGAGGAGATGCCTAATCAAAAATTTGTTTCACTTGAATCAACTTGAGGAAAAGGCTTTATTACATTTTTTAAACTTGTATTGGAGTATTAATAGCATTACTATTAAAGTTTCCATGAAGTTCTTCTTCATATAAATATTCTAAGTATCACTGATATGACAAATTGCAATTTATCTGGAAATGAATAAAGATTCAAAAATCATAAATTTGAATACTAAGTAGTCTTAGACTTAGAGTTTAAATATAAGTTATTAAAGATTTTTCTTAAATTTTACTATTTTAATTATTAAGCTAAAGTATAAAAGTTTATAAGTTAATCTCTATCATAAGTCATACTTTTATGTACTAAAAACGTCACTTGAGGACAAGTAATGCTTAAATTTGGGGGATTTTAATACTCCTAAAAATTACTCACTTTTTCATGTATATTTTATGTTCAATTTTAATGATTTTTAATGACATTACACTTTAAAGGAAGATATTTTATATATTTTTGGTTTTAGGTACAGGAAATGAACTTTCGGAGAAACTAAAGAAAAAATGATGAAATTTGGAGTAAAAACGAGCAAGAAAGAAAATTCTGACTTGACACATTTCGATATGTCTTTCTATGTCTAATTTACTTTACATTTCTCAAATATTTTAAATAAAATTACACTTTAAATAAAAGTTATTTTCATGCCTATTTTATAGGAATATCTGTTAGGAGCGAAACATAACTGAAATGGCGCGAAACGGAGCTGAAACGATGCAAAATGTTGGAGCTGTTGTAGAGTGGCGCTTGATGTGCCAAAATCTAGAGAACTGGAACAAGATGCGCAAGAAATGATGCATGATGCGCCAGAGATGACTTTTTGTGGATTAAGGTGGTTCAAGATGAATTTTGCGTGAATTTTCAAAAAGACACTTGTTCTAAACACCCCTTGGAGTGATTCAACGCATCTAGACACTTTGGAAGGTTCTTTTATGAAGGAATATGTCTCTTGGATCAATGAACATGTCTTTTGAATTCAAAAGAATTGAATTTTAGAAAGAATTTTGGAGGGAATTTTGAATTGAATTCTTTTTGGAGGGAGGCAACCTTTTATAAAAGAGAGGGAAGTCTATGGCTTGAAGGGGAGTTTTCGCATAAGGAGTTTTGGGGGCGTGAGTGAGGTGTGTGTGTGTGTGTGTGTGTGTGTGGCTTGGAGAGAGAGCTAAGGGCTTGTAGATTAACTTCAAGGATCGTAAAAGGAGAGGGAAGGTGAGAGATTTATTTTTCAATACATTTCTAGGAGAGAATTGAGAGTGCTTGTAAGGAGAGAAAGACTTGAATAGAACTTCAAGGGATTTGCTTAAGAAAGAATGTGAGATAAGTTATGTTTTTTATTTCTTTTATTTTGTACACTTGTTTTTATTAATGAAATCTGTGTTTTATTGTATTCTTCTCATGAATTCTGAGTATTCTTCTTTATCCTTCTCCCTACAATGAGATTTGGTTTTGTGATGAATTGATTTGGTTTTATACGGTTTTAAATGTCAATAATTTGTGATGATTTGAAATCCGATCTTAATTTACTTTTTAGTTTGGCCAATTGAAATGTTAATATATGTTGAGAAACATACGTTCCGAAAGGGCTATGATTTCTAAAACATGGGGAGAATCACATTTATTTTCATGGGAGAGTATTTCATCCATGGAGTTGAGTGCAAATAAATGGAAAAATATACTTTGTTGGATGTAGAATTTGAGATTTTAAGGTGACATATTAAAATCCACAATTCGGTCCAATTGATTGGAAACAAATGGAGATTGTTAGCTCTCAGGTGAGGGAGTAGTGGGAACTCTGTAGTGACTGCCGGTATCTTCCCAACTTAACCACAGAATCCGGGACCAAACACTGGATTAGTCAATGTTCTTTATGCACCCGAAAAAAGGTAAAGAATATGATTGCTCCTATTTGGCACAAAATAAATTTTATATAATTTTAAATGATTTTAATTTCTTCACAATCCATATACTCATTGTAAAGGGGAAGGATGCTTTCTTAAATTTGAAAACTCTTCGTCACAAAACATTGTTTAGTTTTAGTAAATTTAACTTTGAAGTTTAGAAATTAGTTTAGTAAACTTAGTTCATTTAGTTACATTTATTTTAGCATTCATTAAACCCATTTTAACTTGTCTGTCTTACTTTAATTTTTATAGTTTGAATATTGTGATTTAAGTTATTCTCATAAGAATTTCTATCTTCCAAAACTATGACTTTATAGTAGTAGACTATAAATAGCCTAAGGAATTTCTTATTGTGTTTCTCTATGGGATCGATATAGGGGTTTTTAAAGAAAGCTCTATGTTACTTAAAGCAATACATGCAGGTGTGTAGAACCACTAGTGTGTGAAATAATTTATATATTTAATAAAGATTTTAATATTTCACATTAACTACTTAATATAAACTGGGTCAAGTTTTTGGCCATATTTTCTTAAGTTAAATTACTGCGTAATTTTTGGATGGGTTAAGTTTTTGGCACTGTTACCGGGGATTTAAATTGACATAAAACACACAGAAAAATATCACACACTAGGGGTGCATCAACCCATTAAAACTAATTTCCCTATTTATTTGCACTTAACCTCATAAAATATATTCTCATTTGTGAGACTAGATGTGAGTCTTACTTTGTTGTTGAAAGCACAGCCCTTGTCAGGTCACTACGTTTTACAACAAATTTTAACAAATCAATTGGCCAGATCGAGAAGTCAATTAAACATAGAGTTTAAATCATCACAATTTATAGAATTAAAAACATTTCTACTAAACCTCATTCCTACTCATAAATATTTTTCATTGCAAGGAGAAAGACAAAGGAAAATACTCACATCTCATGGGAAAGAAATAACAACACATGAATTTATAGATAAATATAAATTTACAAAAGAAGACTAAGTAAAATAAACAAAATACACAAGTTATCTTAAACTCCTTCCTAAGGAATCCTTATAGCTCTTTTGAATCACTCACTCTCCTTACAATTCCACTCTAATTTCACTTAGAGCTGTAGTGAAGAAGATATCTCTCACTTCTCCTCTTCTCCCCCAGATCAATACAAGCATCCAAGACATTCTCCTCTCTAAGGAGACTCCCCTTCTTGCTCAAGTAAATCTCCTTTCTCTTTAAAAGAACTCCCTTTTAAATCTCCGGAAGTCTTTTTAAATAGTGTTCTCAAAATCACCAAGAGTTTTTTCAAGCACTCCTTTAAAATTTATCTATGTTCATTGAATATTCTAAATAACTGTCACTGGCACTTAGGGGTCAGATCCTGTCGCTTAAGCGCCAGGTCAATAGTGGCCACTTTGCTTCTTTTGACTCCAACTTGCTCTATTTTTGTTCCATTTGCTCCACTTGCTCCATTTAGTGTACCTAAAACTAAAAACATAAAAAATATCTTTCATTAAAGCATAATATCATTAAATATAAGTATTAAATGTACAAATAAAAATAACATATTTTAGGCAGGTCATCTGGAAGCAACGATGTTTAGATGATGGAGATCCAATCACGATGATAGTGGTGGTTAAGCAGTGGTAGTCTAGTGGTGGAGGTGGTTTGATGGCTTCTAGTGATGACAATGGTTGTGGCAGACAAAAATTTTAGTCTGGCATCTTAGAGTCTCCTTCTCCTAATAACCATCTAATTGGCTCAATCTTAGAATTAAGGTACGAAGCTCAACTTCAAATTGATTAGAATCTAACATGTTGCCTTAGAAACACAAATTTGCACCCACCAACAAATATCTACCTAACATTGTGTTAAATCATAAGACTACTTTTCCTTCACCCATAAGTTCAGTGTGGTTCCTCATAGTTGTTAAATTCATAGCTCTCCCAGGTCATTATAGTTTACAATAAATTTTGACATATAATTTGACTGGATTGAATATGTAAATGAACCACGAAGTAGGAACCATCACATTGATCTGAAAAACCTATTCTAACATGCATCCTAACATCCTAAAAATTCATTTAATTCATTGCAAAAGAAAAGTTTAGGAGATCTACTCCATAGAGTATGTGTCATACACACAATAAAAAACTTCATTAAATCAAAGAAAATCCACTAAATAAATGTTTACAACAAGTAGAAGATAATGAAGAACACAATACTTAGTTTTTTTCCTCTGAAAGAAAGATGAAAATCCCTCAAACAGAGTCTCCTGCTAATCCATGCAATGCTAATACAATCCCTTACATATATCTTTTAGCATCCCCTCTCCAATCTCTCCAGAAATGGTAGGAATCTACATTTCGTACTTCTATCTACAATCTCATGGCCTTTCTGGAAAAATGGGGGGGGGATGGGGGGATTATGTCGAAAAAGTACCTTTAATATATCCTCAAAATCCATCAAGATTCACTTCAGATGCCCCTTCATAATTTGTCCAAATACATTATACTTTTTTAAAAAACTGACTCTGCCACCTAGACGCCAGATCCTAGCGCCTAGGCACCAGTCTTCCAGAAGCCTAAAATAATTTCCTGACGCTTAGGAGCTAGATCCTGACGCCATGGTGCCCAGCTGTCTGTTTCCATGGACAGGGTCTGACACTTTGATGCCAGAAGTTGGTGCCTAGGCTTCAGTTAATTTTGTGCTATTTTGCTCCAATTGACCCCGTTTTGCTCCGTTTTAGCTCATTTTTCTCCAAAATTCAATCTCTTATACATGAAACAAAAAACACGCAAAATATCTTCCATTAAAGTGCAATATTACTAAAAGTGATCATAAAATGTATTTAAAAAAATTACACATTTTTAGGCGTGTCAGGTAGTGGCAACATGGTAATGGTACGGTGGTGATTCTGGTGGTGGCTGAACAGTGGTGCTCTAACAATGGAAGCTACGAGACGAGGCGGTTTGGTGTTGGTGGAGGTTGTCACTCAAGTGCTTGTAGCTCCTTCAATGTTCTCCTCCAATTAACAACCCCTCTTCATAAAAAGTGTGGGGGTCTATTTATAGATTTTGTGGGTGGCATCCTCTGTTAATATAACACAAATCCGGACACTCCTTCGGAGAACCTTGAGTGATTCTTTTTATCTTAGGAGATTTATGATCATTTAGGTACTGTAAAGATGTTAGAATTAAGTGACCTTGGGCGTTGTTGACCTCACTTTTGGTTGAGGTCTAGAAACTTCTTTAGTAGCCTAGGTCTAGCCACAGGACTTTCCTACTGACTAGTCTTAGAAAACTAGAAAAGGTACCCTCACAATTAGAAACTCAAAACTCTTCTCTTTACTCAACTTGAAGTTCCATATATTGGTCCTAACCTCTAGCACTTAGTAGGTAAGATCATAATGAGGGAACTCAAGGAGAGTTCTTATAGGGCTACTTGGCCTTAGGATTGAACCTGAGTGTTGGTTTGGAGCTAAGGTATACAATACCCTCACCATACCCTCACCATACCCTCACCATACCCTCACAATATCCTGGTTAAGACCAATACATAAGGAACCAAAATGGGGATTTCATTGATCCATGGTTCATTTAGAATGGATATCTATCCAATTCTACTTGAAATGCTCATCTTGGGTCTTTTGCCCCAGACACCCCCAAGTTACCTAATTGCCCCTGGGATCCCAATTTTGGCTAAATGACCAAATCAAATCAATTGGACTTATGACCATGCCAATTGACCCAAATAAATGTTGTATTTGCTCCACAACAATATTTTACATCAAATTTGACCATAAATTTGCATTGGTAAAACCTTTTGATCATCCAATTTGGTTTAAATCCAAAACCCCAAACTAGCCCCAATATTGGCTAACACCCCAAATCTCAACAATTGAATGCCATAAACCTCAAATTGGCATCCAATTTTTGTTGAAAATCTTTTGTGAGGTCATTTGTGACAAACACAACAATCAATTTGAGCTTAGTCCAAAGCTAGCTCAAGTTTGACCCAAATTAGCCCCATATGACTAATTTAGGTCTAAATCCAAATTTCACCAAAATCCACTAAATTCACTACTAAATTGATTTCAAAATGACTTTCATCCTTCATGAAAGTTGTTCATCATGATGATTTACACCCAAACACAACAATCAATTTGAGCTTAGTCCATGGCTAGCCCAATTTTGACCCAAACTTAGCCCAACATGCTTAAAATGTGTCAAAAATAAAAAATCCACCAAAGTGATTAACCAATTGACCTCAAAATGACTTTCACCCTTCATGAAATTTGTTCCTCATGGTCTCGTACACCAAATCCCATATTTAATTTGGCTAATTGACATGTCTAACATAGTCCAAACACAAGATTTGGTCATATGCACCTTCTTGGACTTATGGCCAAATCCAAACCAATTGAGCTTGGTATGGTCAAATGAGCCTTACCTTAACTCATCCTAGACTCTAGAGTTGAGTTTAAAACCAGCCAACAACCCATTGTTAAGCTTGATATTTATCTCATTGGTAAATTTTTTTTTTAATTTTTAAAGGGATAAAGAGAAGGTTAAATCAAAGTACTTGCTATACCACATGTCAATACTCTATGGTGCCATTTTTCCTGCTCATTATCAGCTTTAACCATGACCCAACCCTTGGTTAGCCACTTTAACCCAAGCTAAAGCCCAAAACCGTGAGCCCCCACATGGCCAATACCCAAATTCATGCCAAGAAGCCACCTCAGCCCAAATTGAGCTGAGAGCTCCTCTGCTTAACACCTAAGCAGTGGGGCTAACCCCTCAATTGGCCAGCCAAGCTTCCCCTTGGCCAATTTCTATAAAATGCACCCCCCATGACCATGAATAGTGTGTGGTAAAAAAATTTTAACCAAGACCTCCCAAACTCCTCAGAGAGCTTCTCTAAGAGTCTCTTATCACATTGCAATCCATTTCCCTCTCCCAATTCCACCACAGAAATCCAATTTTGAGTTTGAATTCGTGCCCGAAACCAGGACAAACTCCAATCCAAACATACACAACACCAAATTTCAAACAAATTGGCTCTACACCTTCACAACAGTGAAGGAAGCCAAAACCCCATCAATTCCCCCTCTGAAATAGCCTCTACCATAGCTTTCAACCAACACCCAAAATTGGCTGTGGTCGAAATCATATATAGGCCTTACACCGGAGCCAGAGGCTTCATCCCTAAGCTCTTTGGGATCCAACGAAGGTGTGAAGAATCTCTGATTGAGGCCAAACCTCTCGGAGTAAAGGTATAACCTCACTCACTCTCCCGAGTCTTCACGAGCTCTCCATTTATTATGGTTTGATTTCATAGTATGTTTACCATATAGATGTGTTCGTCTCTTCAAGACGAACAATTTTAAAAAAAAATCATCAAAATCCATTAAGAAATGAGAGAGATATTAAGGTTTTAAATTGGACGGCTCTCGGTTAAGGCCAT
>NEWO01000060.1:33712-48696 GCA_003013225.1 Phalaenopsis aphrodite | reverse complement strand
TTTTTTTAGTTTATTTGATCAAACCTCACCCTCAACTCTTGTGTTCATCCTTCGGGATAGATACAGGATTTGAGGTAAAACGCTCTTTCATCTAAACTATAAAAATTATGGGGTCAGTTTGACTTCATCTTTTTCAAAACTAAAATTTTTTTAAAAACGTTCTTCCGAAGCGGGCAACGGGATTTCAATTCTGATGACCGACAGCTTCTTACGGGCAAACCCCACACCAAAAATAGTGCCGGCAGGCGTGTTGTATTTTTCTCTTCAAGACACTTGATTTGACTATAAACTTATCAAATTTGAAGATCACTTGGTCCTCCAAAATATATCTTAAAATTATTTCTTAAGGCTAAATGCAAGATTTGAGCTCTCTTTGACTCATCGAATCACGTTTGATGTCAACTAGCATGTCTTATCAATATACTTTATTTAAATTAGAGTGTAAGTAATTCTTGATTTGACTTTTCAAACTCCTAGCCCAAATGTGTGTCAAAATTTGTGGCCGACTGAAATAAACATTTATAGAATATATCTACTTGATTTCTATTTTAAGAAATTTACATACAAAACATAGAGGTCACATATATTTATATATCTAACATTTAGGCAGAGCCCTGTTGGTGGCATGAGGGGACCATGTCTCGACTTGCCCAGATCAACACACAGTCATTCGATTCATTTCTTCCATTCATAGTAAACAATGGAAGACAATTTATCCTTATATGGTAGTAGGATTTGAGCAGAATTTAAGTAGGATTTAATTTTAATCTTGAAAAACAAAAAAATGACATCTTTAAATCTTGGCGGTTCTTGAATCTTGGTTTTCTTCCCTTTTACCTTGAAGCTAGGATTTAGTAAATCTCACTGGATGATAGGAAGGGTAAGAAGATGAAGGCTCCTTTATCAAAGGTTTCCCGTAAGGAGAAAGGTGAGATTTTAGGGGATCTTCATACATTGTGATCACTGGGTTGCGTTCCCACTATCTCCAATCGTGACTTTATTGCAAGTGTTTGCCCATGAATTCATGGTTTTAAACGAGAAGCTGACCAAAAGTTAACGCAACAACAACAGAGAAGGGGGGAAGATTGATTTGTGGCTTCAATTTAATTATGGAGCATGTACATACATAACATCTAATTTTTAAGTATTTACATATCTAAACTTAAACTTTACTTTTTATATTTATATACTCAAATCTTTCATATCTTATCAAAAGTGCCAATATGTTATTTTTATAAAAGTGGAATACATATTCTCATGTAAAAGTTAAAATTTACATAGAAATTGGGCCGTAATTATTTTCATCTTTCTTTACTCTTGTATAAGTTACTTCCGATTAATTTATATAAATTAAAAATCATAACTAATTGATTTGTCAAAAAATTAATTATAACTTGACAAATTAGGTTTGTCTATTTAATAAAAAATTAATTACAATTTAATTTTAATTAATTTAGTAAGTTATAATTAGTATTAACTTGTAAATAAAAAACTAATAAATTAATAATAAATAAGTATTAAATTTTTATTAAACTTAATTAATTTATTAAAATTATATTAGTAATTCATATTTAGTTTAATAAATAGTTAATTAGCTTGTTTCCCGTTCAAATAATTGAGTATAAGATTTTAAAACATTTTTGGATTAGTATTTTAATGTCAAAATTTTGAAATTGGAGAAATAATAAAAGTGAGGTGACAACACTGAGAGCATATTTACGAATTCATATCTTTAGCTTTCTCTATCACGTTTCAGATAAGACTGACGACGCATCCAACGAGGAATAACACGCAGAAGTTCTCTTTGCGAAATATATATTATATAAAATTTCATTTCAAAATTTTCAAATGTTAAGGAGATTAAGTATAGTTTTTAAGAAAACATGTGTTAGTATATAGTCAAGCTGAGAATCTTACGTGAAAAGTTCCGATGATTGATCACATTTAAATTAGGATAACATTCAAAATTCAAAATTATGCTTTTGACATAAAGATAATTTTAAAAATTTTATCCAAATAAGAATTGTTACTTTTCACAATATTCCCGATGATATAATGATAATTTAACATCTTAACATTGTATAAAGATCGAATATACAATTAATAAAAAAAGAAAGTAAATAGAGAAGATATCACAATTTCTTATGCGAAAAATCTCCAAAAGGGAAAAAATCATGTGACCTAGCCAAATTAAAGTTGATGCATGTCTAAAGAGAACCGCATGATATAGTAATGAATATCGTATTAGCATGCAACGAAAGCCCATCACACATGCAGGTAATTAAAGAGATCAGTCGAAAGATGTCTCGACTTTTTACTTGGAAAATTTTGAAAAGAGGAACAACATGAGACCTACCTCAGATGATATAACCCACTATGAATTGTGAGTACACAAGACTACTATTCACCTGAAAACATAAAATATAGAGTTATAAAGTTGACATTGTAAATGCACGACAATGGTTCATTGATAATATTTGTAGTCTGGTTGTAATGAATTTACTTCTCCGTGATAGCAGGCTGTAAGAGCTATAGTTGATTGTTATAGAGGTAATAATCTATAGTGAATGTGTAGATGGTGGTCGTAGCACCAGCTTATCGTATAGGCCAGAGTTGAAAGACATGATAGTAATTGGTTGTATCGACTGCAAATGGTTGCTTCAAGTGTGTTGGTTGGCTACAGAGATCACAGTAGTAAGCTACAAGAACTGTGAGCCATGTAGATCATACTTGATCATATAGACGATAGGGATAAGTTGTTATGATGTCCTTAAGCTACAGGGGCCGGAGACAGAAGCTACACGAGCTGTGGATCATGTAGGTTAGTGATGAACTGTGAAGACGTCTATGGGCCACATAGACCGGAATCAAAAGCTACATGATTTGTGTGGCATGTAAGCCGCAATTGGTCACATAGGTCATAGTGGTCAGCTTTAATGACGTCCGCAGGCTTTAGGAATCAGATTCAAGAGTTACACATGCCATGGACCATATAGGCCATAATTGGTCGTGTTGGTCATAGTGGTGAGATGCAAGAAGAGAGCTTTAGAAGTCGAAAGAAAGTTACCATCTTTGGGTTGCATTATTACACCATTATTGGAAGGCTACATTGCATTGTATGTGAGGTGTGTTGTTACACAATCATTATGGTTCCTCGTTATATAATATTTGGGGTGCATTACCTTCTTGGAGATGCATCATTGCACTTTATACGGGGTTAGTTGTTCATGATCATCAAGATGAGTCATTACACTATATTTGTAGAGTATTTTCTTGAAGAATGCCTCGTTTCTCTACAGTGCATGTTGTGGCTCCAAGATTGACTTCACTACAAGGAACAAATTGTGGTTGAATGTGGTCAAAGTTGGCTGAAGGTGGAAATAGGAGTCAGAGGTTGTTTTTGTTGACAGAGCATAGCGACAATGATGTTGGCCGAAGGCAACAATACTAGGAGTTGGCTGACAATGATGGTCATAGGTGTTGGCAATAGTGGATGCAGTGGGAGGTATTTGTCAGATCTGTGGTGCAGAATATTGGACTTCAATCTCTTTTTCACCGGCTCTGATCTTCATCTGGCTTAGAGGTCCCTTTTTAAGATAGAGTATGACTCTATTTACAGAATCCAAATTAAAAATATAAAAAGAATCTAGACCATTCCATTGGACGGATTAGAGAGCTTCTCACAATCAGATAACATATGGAGGATCATCAAGTGCCTTAATGTTATCAAAAGTAAATGATTTTGGGATCGTTGAATTCGTCTTATCACAACACTTAATGTGATGGTAAGCATTTTTGAATTAAAATTTGTTTGATCTTCCATTAAAGCATTGAAAGCTTTAAAAACAGTTTAAAAGCTTCCTCCAGGCCTAATTTGACTCATATTGGACAAACTTTGTTATCATCGGGTATGTCTCATCGAGCAGTCAGTTTGACTATAAGATTGTTAAAATTGAAGTTAAAACTTACTTTTAATTGATGCTTGAAAATTTCTTTCTCAAATTATTTCCTTGAGATTCATGCAATGCTTTGAGGTTTATATTCTTTGATGAAACTTTTTGATGGTGTATCATAGGTATTCGATCATATGTGCACTTATAATGATACACCGTTATCCCATAATTGGGAAGGAAGGGTTGCAAGGCTCTGCACCAAGTACAACATTTTTTTGTGTCTAATGTACAAAACACTTCAGGTGTCTAAAGAAAGTTGTATTTTGAGCATGGTGATTAATTGTATTCGTCATTGGAGGTTATCAGTGGACCTCCAATATGACTTTTTTAACTAATTCATATGCAGGATACATTATAACTATATATTTAGGATAATTTGCTACGCTGCATTCATGATACCTTGTAAATTTATATTCAAAAAATTTTATTGCACTATATTAAAGGGTACGTTGTTAGGTAATAGTGTTCAATAATGGTTGCTAGCAGGGAAAGACCAACAGTGGTCAACGATGGCCAACGACAAGTAGTTGACAGTTGTCCTTAGCTAAAGAGGCCGAAAATTATCATTGGGTCTTCATGTGATAGCTTGAGCTCTCACCCATAAATGTATTGTTTGCTTTGGTCAAATGGTCTCATAGTTTTACCGCATTGGTGTATCCTCTGAGGAAGTCACCCATTCTAAGAGTGCTGCAAGATGAGCACACTTTTGAGTTTTTATTAAAATTCCATCATTACACCAAAAGGGGCATTGATGTTTAAGAGCTCAGCTTCATTGTACTTAAGGGTTTTCACAATATCCACGACTTAAGTAGCTGAGACCCTTATCAGTTCTTTTATTTCAGAATCATCCACCAACCATATATGATTTGAAATTTGGCCTCTACAGATTCAGAGGTGATTCCCACTATGTATCACTTTGTCTCATCCAGGGTCAAGAAGTGGCTCCTATGGAATAGCACTTTTTTTAATCACACTTATAACCCATCTTCTGGGTAATGTTATGCTTTGTTACCATTTGTGGCAGACCGATCTCTCACTCATCAAGTTATTAACAATGGAAAAATGGACTTATGAGTTTGCCTCATTGTAGTAAACTTTAAGAAGCCTTTTTGGTGAGAAATATATCCTCTACTAGTTTCTCATCAAGATCACCTCATGGGTACGGATTGTAAGGATATAAGTGGAGACTGTGTATATTACGTGCCCTCAATAAGACTTATACTATACATTATTATTTATAAAAAAATAATACACAAAAAGTTAATTGAATTAAAATTATTTATTAGTAACAATAAAAGTAACAAGGGAATTCTTTTAAGAAATAGAGTTAGAAACTTTCATTCTTTGATAAAAGCAACAAGTCTTTTGATGAGATATGATAGGTTGAAGTTGTACTTCTCATTTGACAATCCTGATGATCTTCTATATTCTTCCTTACATCATTCATCTAAGTAGTAGCCTATATGGCATTGATATTTGAAACGTTCAACTTCTTTTTTTAAGTGAATGCATTTTTTAAGTGAGCGTCCCTTCAAACTGTAAAAATGATAATATTATGATTGTTCCACATCAACTAGACTTGTTAATGGCTTCAAAAACTTTGGATATTCATAATTTTAAATCTCCATTAAATATTACTTCAAGATGTGCTCAATTAAGTGTGATTGGATGTCTCTGATTTATAGTGTTATTCATTTGTTTAATTTGTTTGCTTTCTTCCATGGGAGATTTGTGTAACATCTCTAAGAGTGTGCCTACATTTCCAATGATATTGTTCACATTGCTTTTGATGCGTGTGAATAGCTTCATCAATGGTGATTTTAGCTTTAACATGATGGATGAGGTCATTGTATGAATGAGCTATCTTTCACATTAATGATAAATAAATAACTCAGAATGTAACCATCCTAGTAAAATGCCCCTTCATAGTTGTGGATTGACCAAAGGAAAATTTGTTGAGATTTTTATACCAATTTTACATTGATTTTGATGATATTGTACTTTAAAGAAAGGTACTTTTGTTGTTTTGTTGCAGGTATGTTGAATTATGGTCATTGGAGCAAAAATGACCAAAATATGAAGATTTGATCTTGGGTGCCGACGGTGGGCTCAACGCTGCCGACAGCGGGTTTTTCCCGAGAGCCAAGAATTAATTATTTATTAGTAACGAAAAAGTAACAAGGGAATTCTTTTAAGAAATAAAATTAGAAACTTTCATTCAACGATAAAAGCAACAAGTCTTTTGCTGAGATATGATAGGTTGAAGTTGTACTTGTCATTTGACAATTCTGATAATCTTTTTATATTCTTCCTTACATCATTCATCTAAGTAATAGCCTATATGGCATTGCTATTTGAAGCGTTCAACTTATTTTTTTAAGTGAATGCACTTTTTAATTGAACGTCCCTTCAAATTATAAAACTGATAATATTATGATTGTTCCACATCGACTAGACTTGTTAATGACTTCAAAAACTTTGGATATTCATAATTTTAAATCTCCACTAAATATTACTTCATGATGTGCTCAATTAAGTGTGATTGGATGTATCTGATTTATAGTGTTATTCATTTTTTTACTTTGTTTGCTTTCTTCCATGGGAGATTTGTGCAACATCTCTAAGAGTGTGCCTAAATTTCCAATGATATTGATCACATTGCTTTTGATGCGTGTGAATAGCTTCATAAATGGTGATTTTAGCTTCAACATGATGGATGAGGCCATTGTATGAGTGATCTATCTTTCACATTAACGATAAATAAAGAGCCCAAAACGTAACCATCCTAGTAAAATGCCCCTTCAGAATTGTGGATTGACCAAAGAAAAATATGTTGAGATTTTCATACCTATTTTACACTGATTTTGATGATATTGCACTTTAAAAAAATGTATTTTTGATGCTTTGTTGCAGTTATGTTGAAATATGGTCATTGGAGTAAAAAGATGCAAAAAGGAGCAAATTTGGAGCGAAAAGGACCAAAATATGAAGATTTGATCTTGGGTGCTGACGGCAGGCTCGACGCCGCCAACGACAGGTTTTTCCTGAGAGTCCATAATTAAATATTCTAGAAGCCCACCGACGGCGCCATCGAGGCCGCTCACGGTGAGCACTGCGGTTCTCTCAATAATTGCATTCAATGTGGACTATTTTTGAAGGGACGCTTCGGCAACCCTTGAAAACTCTTTTACAAATTTAAAAGAAATATTTGGAGGCCGAAAAAGCTGGTGTCCACGGGTGTCTGCTGGTGCCCACGGGTTTCCACGGGTGTCCACAGGTGTCCGCTGAGTCTTTGTTGTTTGTGGTGCCCATTAAAGTGTAGAGAGTAGTTAGTATTGTGAGGAATTCTTCAAGAGATTGTAAAAGTGAAACGAAAGTGAGAGATTTCTTCCTCATTGCTGCTTTGAAAGGGAATTCTATGTGCTGTAAAGAATGGAATAGATTCAGGGGAACTTTGAAGAGTTTGCTTGGGGAAGAATTAGAGATAAGTTGTATTTACTTATTGAAGTTTTTATGACTTTCTTTTTTTATATAAATTCCAAGTTTTTTTGTATCTTCTCCATGAGTTCTGAGTAATTTTCTTTGTCTTTCTCCTTGCCTTGAGATTTTGTGAAATAGTGATTTGAATTGGTTGTGCCATGAGAATGTTAAAGAAGTTGTGATGATATTTCCACTTAAATCTTAATTTACTTTCAATTTGGCCAATTAATTTGTTAAAATATGTTGAGTTTTACAACTAAAGTGAAGATTGCATCCAAGATTTAGGGAGGTCAAAGTACTTTAAAGTTGGGTGCAAATAAATAGGGAAATAAAAATTAATGGGCGTAGAATTGGAGATTTTAGAGTGACTGACTAAAATCCTCAATTCAATCCTATTATTTGGGTGTTGAAGTGTAGATGTTAGCCCTCAAGTGAGGGGGACGTGGGAGCTCTGAAGTGAGAGTCGGTGTCCTCCCAACGTAGCCACAGATTTAATAAACAAGCATAGGATTAATCAATGTTCTTTATGTCTGATCCAAAGGGTAAAAAATAGGTATGCTCCTATTTAACACAATACAATTTGAATTGATTCAATTTATCCATTCACTTAAATTTCTTGACAAGAAGAAGAATGCTTTCTTATATATTGAACTTCAAATTAGAAACTTTATTAGTATAATTAATTAATTAAGAGTTTATTAAAATTACAATTTTATTTCAATTGCCTATTAGTGACAAATATGTAATTTGAACTATATTGTTGTGATTAAGTATTGATTTTTTAAATCTTAGTTTGTAGCCTCTAATATTACTCCCTGTGGAATCGATATTCAGGACTCCATTAGATCCCTGTATTACTTGAGTGATACATATACTTGCATTGATAAGTGTGACTTTACAATTATTGAATATTTTATACACATCTTTATCAAATCAATAATTGTTATCAAGTTTTTGGCGCCATTTCTGGGGATTTAAATCTTCTAGCAGCAGTATCAAATTCTTGTATTTTTAAGCATATATAATGTCGTTGTAAATTTTTTAGCACCGTTGCCGGGGAGTAAAAATTAGATTTAAAAAAATCATAATTAGAGTAATGGATAAATTAGGACTATTAGAAAACTGTTACTTGAATTAAAGCTTACTTTCATATTTAGTTTACTCTTTTTTTGTGTATTGATTTCAATTGTGTGCATAAATTTGGACCTGAAAATCTTATACCCTACGATTCAAAATTAGAATACACTGTTAGGAGAATTACAAAACTAAGAAAAGAACATAGAAATACTGACACAATGGAAAATAATGTGAACAATCAAGGAATAGAAAATGAACATCAACCTAGACCTTTACGAGATTATGCAAATCCTACAGCATATGAAATCCACTTATCTATCCAAAATCCTGATGTAACTGCTAATTCATTTGAGCTCAAACCTGCTATTATCTAAATTGTACAAAATAATCAATTCGGAGGTACACCAAATGAAGATCCTAATTTACACCTCGCTACTTTTTAGAACTTTGTGCTACCTTTAAATATGACAGAGTTTCGAACGATGCTGTTAGACTTAGACTTTTTCCTTTTTCACTTAGCGATAACGCTAAGATGTAGTTAAATTCGTTAGTACTTGAATCTATTAGAACTTGGGGAGAACTTTCACAGAAATTTCTATCCAAATATTTCCCTCCATCTAAAACTGTTAAACTTAGAAATGATATAACATCATTTAGTCAGATTAATGGAGAGTCGATATATGAAGCTTGGGAGAGATTTAAGATCATCTTAGGAAGTGCCCACATCATTCGTTACCAGATTGGTTGATAATTAAAACCTTTTACAATGGATTAATGGGATCTCTTAGATTGATTATAGATGCTACGACTGGTGGTTCTTTAACATCAAAACCTTTTGATGAGGCTTATTCGTTAATAGAAGAGATAACTACTAACAATTTTCAATGACCCTCTGAAAGGGTAAATCCTAAAAGAGTGATGTAATATCTATGTTAGCTTCGTAGATTGCTGCAATATCAAAGAAATTAGATCATTATGGAATGAATTATTCTCTAACACCTACTATGATGGAAGAGAATTCATCTAGGCAATTTGTGGATGTTCAACCCTCTTATGAGACTTTAAATGCAATTAATAATAGACCCAACAATCCTTATTCGAACTATTATTACCCATGTTGGAAGAGTCATCCTAACTTTAATTGGAATAACAATTATTCTACAAATCAACAATGGGCAAACAACCGAGTAAACCCATTGGGAAATTCATCAAACTAAGGAAATGCTAATTATAGACCTTCTTATCCTCCAGGATTTAATAGTAACACTCAATTTAAGGAAAAGAAGTTGTCTATGGAAGAGCTGATATTGAACATGGGTAAAAAATTGTAAAATCAAGGAAATTAATTACAAATTCAAGCAAACCAGTTACAAAATCAAGGAACTGCTATCAAGAATATTGAAGACCAGTTGGGGCATATCGCTACTGTGCTTAGTAACCAAACATTAGGAACTTTTCCTAGTGTTGTGGAACCAAATCCTAAAGATCAAGGAGAATAATAGATAATAACAATACAATTATGAAGTGGAAAAGAATTGGAAACAAGAGTGCAGAAAGAAATAAGAAACTGAAAAAGAGAAAGTGTATACAGAAAAAGAAAAGGATCATGAATACCGAGATTTAGAATATCCACTTACATCAATGAAAATTACTGTGGAGAAATCTTCAGTATCGTTTCCTCAAAGACTGAAGCAACACAAAAAGGATAAACAATTTTTTAAGTTTATAGATATTCTTAAGAAATTAACGATAAATATTTCTTTCATAGAAGCTTTAGAGCAAATGCCCAATTATGTGAAATTTATGAAAGATATTTTGAATAAGAAAAGGGAGTTCGCTGATAATGAGACTGTTACACATTTTGTGAAGAGTGTAGTGTAATTATTCAGAAAAAGCTTCCTGAAAAATTAAAAGATCTAGGTAGTTTCACTATACCGTGTGCTATCGGTGAAAGATTTTATAGAAGAGCTTTATGTGATTTGGCAGCCAACATTAATCTTATGTCTCTATCATTTTTTAAAAGATTAGGATTAGGAGAAGTCTCACCTACTTCTGTAACTCTTCAGTTAGCGTATTGTTTAGTTACTTATCCTAAGGGAATTATAGAAGATGTGTTAGTAAAAGTTAATAAATTTATCTTTCCTGTGGAATTTATTGTTTTAGATATGAATGAAGATTAATAAATACCTATAAGTTTAGGGAGAACTTTTTTAGCTACTGGAAGAGCTATAATAGATGTTCAAAAGGGAGAATTAACTATGAGAGTTAACTATCAAGAAGTGACTTTTAACATTGCAAAATATATGAAATACCCTGCTGTGGAAATAGATAATGAATGTTTTTGCATGGAAATTAGTGAACATCTATTGAACGAGCATTTTAAAGAATATTTTGAAGAGAAAAATTTTTTTGAAGATAAAGATGAAGTTATTTTGGACGAAATAGAAAATAAAGAATTAGATTATGTTCAGAAAAGATTTGAGATGCTGGATATTACAGGAAATGCTGATAAGAATCTAGTTCCGTCAATTATAAAACCAGCTGAACTTGAGTTGAAAATATTGCCTAACCACTTGAAGTATGTGTTTATAGGAAACTCATCTATATTACTTGTTATTATATCTTAAGAGTTAAATGATTTGCAAGAGCAAAGACTTTTGGATACATTAAAAAGATATAAGAAAGCTTTTGGTTGGACCTAAGCTGATATTAAACGAATCAATCCTTCGATCTATATGTAGAGAATTATACTGGATGAACAATATAAACCAAGAATTGATCCACAAAGGATATTAAACCCAATGATGAAATAAGTAGTCAAGAAAGAAATTTTGAAATGGTTGGTCACTGTAATTATATATCCTATTTCGAATAGTGCTTGGGTGATTCCAATTCATTATGTTCCTAAGAAAGGAGGGGTGACTGCTGAAGCATAAGAGAATAATGAATTAATACCTATCAGACAAATTACTAGGTGGTGTATTTGTATTGATTATTGAAAATTAAATACTACCACTAGGAAAGATCACTTCCCTTTACCATTTTTAGACCAAATAGTCGATAGACTTGCTGGACACAAATTTTTTTGTTTTTTAGATGGATATATCGACTACCATCAAATTTCTATTGCTCCTGAGGATTAAGAAAAGACAACATTTACTAGTCTTTTTTAGAACTTTTTCTTTTCGAAGAATGTAATTCAGATTATGTAATGCACCTACAACAATCCAGAGATGTATGATGTCTATATTTAGTAAGTTAATTGATGATGGAATAGAAGTGTTTATGGATGATTTCTCTGTATTTGAAACATCATTTGACGCATGCTTAAATTATCTTGAAAAAGTTTTGGAGTTATGCGAAAGAACTAATTTAGTTCTAAATTGGGAGAAATGTCAATTTATGGTTGTAGGAGGAATTGTGTTAGGGCATATAATTTTGGTAAATGGTATGGAAGTAGACCCTGCAAAAATTGAAGTTATATCTAAATTAACACCTCCTACTAATGTAAGAGGGGTTAGAAGTTTTCTTGGACATGTTGATTTTTAGAGGCGTTATATTAACAATTTTTTAAAAATTACCAAACCTCTATGCCAATTTTAAGAAAAGGACAATAAATTTGAGTTTACTGAAAACTGTTTAAATGCTTTTGACTTATTAAAAGAAAAGCTAATCACAACCCCTATAATAGTTTCACCTAACTGAGAGAAACCATTTGAACTAATGTGCGATGCTAGTGATTATACTATTAGAGTTGTTCTTGGATATAAGGTATGATAAGATTTTTAAAGTTATATACTACGCTAGTAAAACTCTTAACGATGATCAAACTAACTACACTGTTACTGAAAAAGAGTTATTGGCTATTGTGTATGCTTTTGACAAATTTAGATTTTATTTAATTGAGACTAAATGTGTTGTGCACACTGATAACTCTGCTATTAAATATCTGATGCAAAAGAAGGATACCAAACCAAGGTTAATTAGATGGATACTTTTGATGCAAGAATTTGATTTTGTGGTTATTGAGTGAAAGGGAACTGATAATCAAATTGCTGATCATTTGTCAAGATTAGAATATCATGAATTATCTAACACCGACAATGAAATTACAAACAGTTTCCCTGATGAACAATTCTATAATAGTAATGTGTGGAAAATACCATGGTATGCTAATATTTTTAATTATATTGTAAGTTATATTTTGCCACCTATGCTGACATTGCAATAGCAATGAAAATTCAATCATGATGCAAAAGTATATTTTTGGGATGAGCCTTATTTATATAAATAATGTAGGAATCTTATTACGAGAAGATGCATACCTTATGAAGAAAATGAATTAATTATTAAAAAATGTCATGATTCTGAAGTTGGCGGACATTTTGGAACTGATAAAAATGCTTATAAAATTTTACAAGCTAGAGTCTTTTGGGCTACTCTCTTTAGAGATGTTTACAAATACATAACAACTTGTGATCGATGCCAACGAATATCTAGAAGAAATGAAATGCCTCTGAATTTCATGTTAGAAGTTGAGATCTTTGATGTTTGAAGATTGGATTTCATGGCACCATTTATTCCTTCATCTGGAAACTTATACATATTAATTGTTGTAGACTACGTTTCAAAGTGGATTGAAGCACAAGCTTTACCTTGTTGTGACGCTAAAAGTGTTTCAAGATTTTTAATGAAAAACATTTTCAATAGATTCGAAATGCCGAGAGTGATTATCACTCACGGAGGATCCCATTTTAGGAATAAATACATTCAGATATTGACATAAAAGTTTAATGTTATTCATAGAATCTTTACTTTCTATCACCCTTAGACCAGTGGGTTAGCTGAAGTTTCTAATAAAGAGATTAAACAAATACTAGAGAAGACTATAAACCCTAGTAGAGTAGGTTGGTCTACTAGACTGGATACTGCATTATGGGCTTATAGGACTGCTTATAAAACTCCTATTGGAATGACTCCTTACAGGCTAATTTTTAGAAAGACTTGTCACTTATTAGTAAAATTAGAGCATAAAGCATATCAGGCGATTAAAGAATTTAAGTAAAATTTGAAAGATGATAGTGAGAAGAGAATGTTACAAATGAATGAATTGGAAGAATTACGAAATGAATCTTATGATAACGATCGAATTTATAAAGAGAAACTAAAGTTATGGCATGATTGAAATAATAAATAGAACAACTTTGAACGAGGATAAGAAGTTTTTCTTTACAATACAAGGCTGAAGTTATTCCCTGGGAAATTGAAGTCTCGTTGGTTAGGACCCTTTACTATGACTCGAATTTATACTTACGGAGCTGTGAAATTGAAGATAAAAATACTGGGAATATATTTAAAGTAAATGGACATAGATTAATGCCGTATTTTGAGGGTAAAAGACCAAATTTTATAGAGATTTTAATGGTAAGTCAACCAAAATAATATCTGAATAGGTCGAGTTGACGACATTAAACCAAGTGCTTTATGGGAGACAACCCGAAATTATCTTTCTTTTTATTGCGATTATAGTGTTTTTGTTTGAAATTATCATTAGTTTGTAGTAGATTTACTTTACTATCTATATGTCTATGTGTGTGATTTGATTTGAACTTATGTGTTTGCTTTACTTTCGAATTTTGCTTTTAGCTCTCAGTGTAGTTGAGATTGAGCATAGAATGTCTGTTTTCAGTGTTTAGAGTGTTATAGCTTAGATTGCGATGCTGAATTGATGTATTAAAGTAGAGAAAACACCAAACTTATGTGTGTTGTGTAACGTGTATTGTAACCCTTGGATTTTATTTATAATTATAATGTTTTGTGTTGTTAATGTTTATTTGTGTTAGTACATCATTTAATCACTTAAATTTATGTCTAGAATGATTGAATGAATGTTGACGAGGCTTGAAATTGATCAAAATCGCAGAAATTTGGAATTGAACTATTTTGAAAATCTTGCCAACGGCGCCATTGACGCCGCCGACAACAGATTTTTCCCGAGACTTAAGCTATTTAATTCAATAGAGCTCGCCGATGGTGCTAATGACCCCGCAGACTGTGATATACCAAAAAAACACTTTTAACCATGATTTTGACCAGTCAAACCCCACTATTTATCATCCCCTTCCTCTTAAAAAATTGAATATTTTGATCTAGGGCTTGAAGATCTTGGATTTGGTGCAATTTCAAGGCTTTAAGACACATAATTTTAACATCTCTCGGTAAGAGCTTCACTCCAACCTAAAAATATTTAATTTTCACCTTGAATTTCTTCCACATTGAGGAGATCCAAAAAAATTGAGAATGTGTAGAAAATATTTGGAAGAAATTCATGGAACTTAGTTTTGAACTCTTAGAGTCACTCTTAAAAGCCATTACTTGAGTATTTGAAGTGTATTTTGGAATTTTTTTATATAATTTTGATTAGATTGAAATGGCTCCACGACAAAAGAGGCGACTTGAGTTTGACGAATCTCA
>NEWO01000060.1:14532-32637 GCA_003013225.1 Phalaenopsis aphrodite | reverse complement strand
CTATATTTTATTTTATGTTTGCAGTTAGATAATTTTTAATTATTGTTATAAATGTTTAGTGTTGTAGTTTGAAATTTGCATGTGTAGTTATAATAAACTTTAATTAGTACTTTGTACAATTGCAATGTGATGTGATTTTTTTTTGCATTGTGATGTATTCGTAATTGTTTTTATTTAGTATTGTGATGTGTTAGTGAAATATAGTTTTTGTATAATGTTTAGTTTTGTACTTATTTCAAAATTTCATTACCCAACAAATTCTCTAATGATTTATATGTATAGAAAGCTCCTAATATTACAGACCAATTCAGAATGATGAAAATGCCTAAAGTATTGAGGTATGTTTTATATTTAGAATTTTTCTTTCCAACTTGTATCATTCCATATTGAAAAATTTAAGTTTAGGGGTGAGAAGCAAAAGATTAACTATTACATGTTCTCAATTTAAATTTTTTAAAAAATTATTAATATGATTGTTGTAGTGAATTTAATTCAGATAATTATATTTTATAGAAAAATAAATATTATGGTAGATTTGAAGGAATATTTTTGTAAGAAAAATTAATTTTGTAGATTAAGATATTTAGTATAAGATAATAAGACTATAGTTAACTATTTAAAGTAAAGAAAACTAAATTTTGAAATATTAAAAACCTTAGAAATTCATTTGAGAAGAAAATATTGGGGCTCAATGATGTAAAAGCTATGAAATACTTATAAGGTAAAGGAATGCTTTGAGTTTCAAATTTAAGGAAAAAAAGTGATGTTTAGAATTATTAAAGGCTATCCAGATATAATAATCTTCACTTGAAAAAGAAAAAGAAAGGATTGACTACAATCCATAAAAGGAAAAGAAAAATATATAGGATTGAAAAAAATTCAAATGAAAAAAATATATAAGTGAGTAGAAGTTTGAGGAGATGCCTAATCAAAAATTGGCTTCACTTGGACATACCTAAAGGAAAAACCTAAATACATTCCTGAACTTATATTTATGGAATAACATCTTTTACTAGTAATGTTTTAATGAAGTTCCTATCATTTGAATATTTTAAATGACTTGATATTACAACATATAGTCATTCTTGAAATGAATATAAAACTAGAACTCTTAAACTTCACGACTAGATAGTCTTGTATATAAAGAGTTAATTTAATTACTTGAAAATTTTCTTAAAATCTCACTATGGTATTTACTTAAATCAAACTTATAGTATTTCTGAATTAAAACTTTACAACAGTAGATCATTACTTTTATGTAGTACTAAAATTACTTGAGGAAAATTAATAGTTAAGTTTGGGGGATTTTGACCAAAGGAAAATATGTTGAGATTTTCATACTTATTTTACACTGATTTTGATGATATTGCACTTTAAAGAAAGGTATTTTTGATGTTATGTTGCAGGTATGTTGAATTATGGTCATTGGAGCAAAAATATGCAAAAAGGAGCAAATTTAGAGCAAAAAGGACCAAAATATGAAGATTTGATCTTGGGCGTCGACGGCGGGCTTAACGCCAGCGGCGGCGGGTTTTTTGTGAGAATCCAGAATTAAATATTCTAGAAGGCCGCCGACGGCGAGCACGATGGTTCTTTCAACAGATGCATTGAATGTGGATGATTTTTTAAGAGACACTTGGGCAACTCTTGAAACTTTTCTATAACTTTAAGAGAAATATTTGGAGGCCAAAAAAAGGTGGTGTCCACGGGTGTCCACTGGTGTCCATGGGTGTCCGCTGAGTCTTTGTTGTTTGTGGTGGCCATTAGAGTGTAGAGAGTGGTTAGTATTGTGAGGAATTCTTCGATAGATTGTAAGAGTGGAAGGAAAGTTAGAGATTTCTTCCTCCTTGCCGCTTCGAAGGAGAATTATGTGTGTTGTAAAGAAAGGAAGAGATTCAGAGGAACTTTGAGGAGTTTGCTTGGGGAGGAATTAGAGATAAGTTGTATTTACTTATTGAAGCTTGTATGACTCTACTTTTATAAATAAATTTCAGGTTTTGTCGTATCTTCTACATGAGTTCTGAGTAGTTTTCTCTGTCTTTCTCCTTGTCTTGAGATTTTCCTAAATGGTGATTTGAATTGGTTGTGCCATGAGAATGTTAAAGAAGTTGTGATGATCTTTTCACTTCAATCTTAATTTACTTTCAATCTAGTCAATTGATTTGTTAAAACATGTTGAGTTTTATAATTAGAGTGAAGATTACATCCAAGATTTAGTGAGGTCAAAGTCCTTGAAAGTTGGGTGCAAAAAAATAGGGAAATAAAAATTATCGGGCATAGATTTGGAGAGTTTAGAGTGACAGACTAAAATCCTCAATTCGGTCCTATTGTTTGGGTGCTGAAGTGTAAATGTTAGCTCCAGGCGAGGGGAACGTGAAAGCTCCGAAGTGAGACCGCTATCCTCCCAGCCTAGCCGTAGATTCAATAACCAAGCATAGGATTAGTCAATGTTCTTTATGCCTGGTCCAAAGGGTAAGGAATAGGTATGCTCCTATTTGACACAGTACAATTTGAACTAATTCAATTTATCCATTCACTTAAATTTCTTGACGAAGAGAATAATGCTTTCTTATATATTGAACTTCAAAAAAGAAACTTTATTAGTAGAATTTGCTAATTAAGAGTTTATTAAAATTATATTTTTATTTTAATTTCCTATTAGTTACAAATATGTAATTTGAACTATATTGTTGTGATTAAGTATTGATTTTTTAAATCTTAGTTCGTAGCCTCTAATATTACTCTCTGTGAGATCGATATCCAGGACTCCATTAGAGTTCTGTATTACTTGAGCGATATGTATACTTGTGTTGATAAGTGTGACTTTACAATTATTGAATATTTTATACACATCTTTATCAAATCTATAACCGTTACCAAGTTTTTGGCGTTGTTTTCAGGGATTTAAATCTTCTAGCAGCAGTATCAAATTCTTGTATTTTTAAGCATATATAAAGTCACTGTCATGGATCCACTTTTAGAATTTGATTGTCATTGGTAAAGAAACTTTAAAAATATTCTTAGAGTGACTCTCCTTCATTTTGATGACTTCCAGATAGATTGGAAGATTCTTTGATAATCCTTTAACTTAATTTAAATTACTTCATAAAGAGTCTGACACATTCACCAAAATAATAAATAGTTTTGTCAGAGTGAATAAAATCAAATTTCTAGTTGATCCTTAATGATGGTAGGAAAACATATCAAAGGAGTGCATTAGTAGCTTGTTGTATGTGTATGATAATTTAAATTGATTAATATGTTTATTTAGGTCAGGAGTTCCCTCATAAGCATCAATGCTCAAATGTATAAAAAATTTTGCGGTGGGGAACTAGTGAATCAAATCAGTCAAAGACGAAGACTCATTTGAATTACGACGAGTAAGAAACTAACTTTAGTTTCTTAAAAAGGGTTCTTATTGGATCATATGCCTTAGCTCATCATGAATTAAATGATGCGATTGAGCGAAGTTCTCTAAGTGTGTTGGAGGGTTGCAATTTTGTTCAATTGCAAGAAATGGATTTGTAAAATTAGCAATATTCAAGAAATCAGCTTCCTGGTCAAGTTGAGGATTAGCTCTCTTATGTGGAGGGGTTTTCGAAGGAGTATCCACTATATCAGGATCTCTAATTGATGGTTGACCTTGGGGTAGTTAAACCTCACCCAATTCTGCTACTACTGGTTTTCCAGCTTCACGTAAAAGATAAAGAATCTCATTTTGGAATTCCTTTATTCTTGGAATGCATACCGTAAGAGGCAAAAAAGAGATATCTTCACTAGTAGGGTGATGCACATTGTTGGAAAATAAAGTAGAAGTGTGGTGTCTCAGACTTCTAAATTTTACTTTGTAATGATGGGTGTTAGAATAAGATGCTAGTGTATTACAATTTTTAGCCATTGAAAAATTGTAGACTTCTTTCGACGAGACTTCATTTCCTGCAAACAACGTCAAACAAGTCTATGCCAGAAGATTCACTGTGGTTGAGTGATAAGTTTTCGTCTTAATATGGTACAAAGATCTTACACATGGACATATAAGAGAAAAGTAGTAGGAGAAGACAACATTTTTTTATGTGTAAAAACTCGAAGAAAGAAAAAATTTATAAGGCTTGGCCTAGAAAATATATTCCACTATGAATATTTAATTATAAAGACACATCATTACCCCACAATAAGCAAGGAAGGGTTACAATGCTCTGCATCAATTTTAACACTTGTTAGAGCCCCATGTACAAAATACTTCGAGTCTCTGAAGAAAGCTGATGTATTATGCTTATGGGGGTTGAAATTATTCGTCATTTGAAGTTATTTTTGAAACATTAAGCAATATTTGCTACTACATATGCAAGATATGTCGTGACTTTGTATTCATAATATTTTGTTACTCCGTATTTAGGGTGTTTCGTAACTCTATATTCAAGATATTTCGTTGCACTTTATTCAAGGGTACAACGTTACATAACATAATTAATTGACCACAACAAGACGGCAGTTGACGGGCTATGGTCAACAGTGGTTGGTGACAATGAGGGTAGTAAGTTATCCCTGGTTTTCAGTCGAGAACAACTGTTAAATTTTAATTCTTCCTCCTTTTGCGCTCCCCCGTCAAGTGAAGAGACATGCTACTTTTATAGGCTCCAGGGAGGGGCATTTTGTTTCTTTGGCTAATAGCTCCTGTAACCAGATGGTTCACGTTAATTCTTCTAGATTATAAAAGATTATTTGATTATTCGAGGATCCTAAAGACATCAAAATCGAGTGATCTTAGGTTCATTGGATTTGTAGGCATATCAAATTTGGAGTTTATTTCACCCTTCAACTAACTAACCAAAGCTTTTAAATCTGGTTCAATAGCTTGATCTGGGTTAACTAAACTCAGATTGGGCCAGTTTTGATATTGTGGTGTTTATGTTGTCGAGACGGTCAATTTCATTATAACCTTGCTCAAATCGGAGCTCTAGATGATTTTTAATTTAAAATGAAATATTCTCTGTATAAAAAATGTCTCGAGTTTCATGCCATATGAATAATAATAGTCATTATTTATAACCATTATTATGGAGCAGCATTAAGCAATGTTTAACATCTTAAAATAAGAATAAAAGGGTGGATAAAAAAATTGGGACAAAATATATCTTACATTTTTTTTTAATTTGAATGTTAAAACAAAAATGCGTCGTAAATTTTTTTTTCTAATTTCGATTAATTCTCGTCTAGACCAACTAAAAATACAATTTTACAAGAAATTTATTTTCTTATCATTAAATATAAAAAAAATAAAACGTTTTGAGTTAGGATGAAGCTATATAAACCAATATAAAATTCATTTAGAAATAAAATATTGCCTCATCCAAGAAAAAAAAAACTTTTTAAATCTCTATATTTTCAAATCTAGCACTTTGAATATAATTTTTTCATATATGCCACATTTATATTTAATTTTTTTTTAATTTAAGACATTGATATTTTTTATGTAATATGAACGATCTGAGTGATATAAATTTTAAAAGGTAAAGTTTATGTGTTAGATATATATGTTCATGAGAATTTGGAGATATGTATGTAATTGTTCACATTTATTTTTAAAAAATTTACATACATAGCACCCAATTCTTATGTATTTACTTATCTCACACCTGCACCTGAAATGAAAAAAGTTTAAGGGGTAAAAATGAAAATTTGGGTTTGAGATTAGTAAATACCTGAGAATTAGAAATAGGTGCTATTTAGAAAACACATACTTTTGGATAATTTTTAATTATTTTAAATATAAATATAAAAACATAATTTTTGTTAGATTAAAAAAAAATTAAGATCAATGTTAAACTTTAAGTACATTTTAGGTTGCATTAGAGATACTTTACTTTTTTATATTTCTCATTTTTGATCAAATTTGGACATAGTTGAGGTATAAATAAACTAAAATTTCTTATTATTAAAATAACAAGAAATTATTCTTTAAACTGATTTAGATTTCAATGGTTCAAAAATATAAATAAGAAATTAAAAATAAGTGTGAATTTGATCCCTAATAAAGCTAACAAAGAGTAAATTTAACTATTGTTACTTCTTTTTTTCTAAATAGCTATTTGATGCGCGCTAGAGAATTCAACACATCCTCAAGTGATAAAAATGATAGGTATAAATACCAGAGGTTTTGAGATGAAAAATTTGAAAAGGGAGAAAAGTCACAGCGTCTAGCCCAGTTAAATGATCTATTGTGAATTGGTGATTGCAAGTGCATATCATTGTCTGATAGGCGAGAAAGTGTTACACAGTTTCTCGAGTTACATAAATCATGCACAAAAGAGCTCATTGCCCCACTTTATACAGCCGTAACAACAGTGAGTAACTGATGGAGCTTCTATACATCGTCTTTGAGGTTCACACGACATTTGGGATGATGCACTTCTCCATAGGATGCTTCTTGAAACAGTGTCGTTAGTTTTTGCTCCACACGATGCTTCATCCCGCTACCCCCCACCCATAACACAAGTATTGACTCTGCCTGGAGCTCCATTGCAGTGAGTAGAGGGAGACCGATGGTGGTCAATGTTCATTGGCAAGTAGTGCTTGACAGTGGTTGCCGGATGTAGGAGCAAGAGGCATTCACCAGATCTGCGGTGCAGAAGCGATACTGGACTTCAGTTCCTCCACAAAGCTTTATTCCTCTTCTAGCTTAAGGTCTAGGTTCCCTCTCAAATGAGGCAAGGCTCTTTTTATATAGTCTAAAAGAGGTTTATATGTAAAAAAAATGGAATTCATACCACTCCATCTAATGGCAGGAAAGATTCCCTCAATTGAAGGATATTTGGTGAAATTTTAGTGTTCTAATGATATCATAATTGAACGAACATGAACTCGTTGGATTTGTATCGTCGAGACGCTCAATTTAACTATTGGTCTCTTAGATTTGCAACATGTTTCACCTTTCAATTATAAACTAAAAGCTTTTAAAATTGGTTTAACGATTTGACCTGAGCTTGATTGACTTTGATTGGACCAATTTTGGTATTATTGGGTTAGTCTCGTAGAGTCATCCAGTTTGACTATAATTTTGTTGAAATTAGAGTTTTTTTATGATTTTTAATTGAACTTCAAACATTTCCTGCTCAAAAAGTTAACTTAAGATTTCTATCATGCCTTGAGATTCATGCCGGGTGATGAAAATTTATTATTGAAATATCAGTTGTCCCCCTATTTTTGGTTGATGCTAACTTTTTCGTCCAAAAAAAAAAATCGAATACAAAAATACATATTATTGGATCTTAAATTGTCTCGGGAAACACACCCAAGGATTAGAGCATTGGTCGAACGAAGGAAAAAGAAATAAAACAAAAGTAATATTTAGTTTTTTATAAAGTTTCTGGTATCCCCTACTAATAAAAATGGTCATCCTATTTATAAATTTTTTCTAAGGCATTAACAATTACATGGTTGTCCCTTCATTTAATGAGAACATCACTACAATTTATAATCCTTTCTGGTTTTAAATATATGTAACTAAATAATACATATCTTGCACTTGAAACCGTCGTTAGCGTCAACATCTATAACTGTCAGACATGAACATTTGGTATTCAGTTGGACAGCCCCTAATCACTCGTTCAGAAGAGTAATCTTTATCTGATAGAATGACCTTCAGTTGAATGTTGATCTTTTGTAATCGCAAAAACTGGCTGAGAAAGGTTACATGATCGTGCAGTGTTTGATAGGGTGGTCAGTATTTTGCTCAATCAACTTCATGTTGAATGTCCGAACATGAATCTTCTTATGTGATCCATGTGTCTTCTTGAAATCTGTGTAATTGTATTCCTGACCTACATAATTATTTCCTCAATTCTCTTATTTTTTTGAAAGTGACTAGTTCCATAATAACAAGAGCATTAAATAATGATTATTCAGATAACAAAGAAATACATAATAATAATAATTTTATTCCCTTAATTTTCTTGTCCCTTTTCCCTATAAATAGGGCACTAATGGTGTTTTTCATTTCTTCAAATCCTATATCCTCTACCCATTAGTCGATCATTTAAGCGAATAAATATGTCTTGCTTGAAAAACCTAGTGTGAGGAAGCCTTGCTGAAGGCTTCGAGCTTCTAGATTCTAGAACTTTCCCGTCTAGATGAAAGAAAAAAGAAACCTGAAAGTTCCCATCTACACATTAAGAAATTGGCGGGAGGTTCGGCCGACAGATAAGTGGAAAAAAGATGAGATGAAAATTGTTAGTGTCAAAAGGTTGGCCAAAGTGGAAAAAGTAGCTAAACAAACAACTACAAAAATGCCTCATGTGGAAGAGGTTAGGGAATCATCTGATTCCACACCACTCCTTAAGGTGCTTGGTAGAAAATGTGGATAGGTATTGGCCCCTACACTGCTTCATTTGCTTTTGACTCAACTACCATCTTCAGAAGGGGAACTCTCTGCGGTGGTCATGCAAGTTCCACCAACGGATTTCACTATACTTCCCTCTCCAATTCTGAAAACTGCTCACAGTGATGCCCCACTTCAGGTAGATGATTCATTGTGATGTTTAGCTAATGAAGATACGTGAAATGAACAACCATTGAGAGAAAATATCCCTCCTTTGCCATTGACAAAGGGAATCTCCACGGTGGTATGCCCCCTCTTGCATAGACAACTTCCATACTTTTAAAATAGAGCAAATGATTGGTAACCTAGCCTTTCCTTTTCATTCAATTTTTTTAATTTATCCTTGTTACACAAACATAATTACTACAGAGGAAATGGTGGATATCATTGAATCTTGAGTAATAGAGATAGCGTGCCAAGTCGAGCTAGAGGATCCAGTTGGTCCTTCTGCTTAGGTTGCAGTCAAGGGTGGTGCCCACTTCATTGCCTCTTCCAATCATAACACCTTTTTCAGCCGATCTAGAGACGGAGATTGGCAGTGGAAGGGAATCTCATGTGTAGTTAATCCTCCATATCGATGAGACAATGGACTCCCTTGCTCAAGTTGTATATCTCCAGTAGAGAAGCCACCATATTGCACTTATGGGAGGAGTTAGCAGTTGTGTGCACAAACATGGAGTTCCTTAGGCACAGGTCGTGGATATGGAAATTCTCTGGATCTACGGGCCTAAGCCTCATGCGTGGTGCTTCTCCGGACCAAGGTGGTCGATATGAAAGTTCCTTAGGCCCAAATTGTAGATGTGGAGGTTCTCCGGGCCAAGGTTGTTGATATGGAAGTTCTCCAGGTCGAGGTGGTGAGTCTAAAAGATGAACAAGCCAAATTTCAAGTAACTAGTTCGATCTCTCATGTATGTATTGAAGAAAAAAAGATAGAGAAATATATGTTTAGTGGACGTGCATTGTACATGAAATCGATGAACTGAGTATTATTTCTACCAGAAGTGGCGGACGACCCAACTTAAAATAGTTCTTTTTATAAATATTTTTTTTTATAATTTTGTCACGTTGAAGTGAAATCTTTGACGTTCTTGATGAAGTAACATCTTTGACGTTCCTGATGAGAAATTTTGGCTTCCACATGGAGCCCATATAAAGGCTTGAATATATGTTGAAAGAAACCTTTGTATTTATTACTTTTGGTTTTCCTTAGGTCGTTTTTTACTTTCAAAACATGATGGCTCCAAAAAATTCCCCTCAAATTATTGGCTCGATTAGATCGTCTGAGGATCGATCCATACAAATTTTAACATTAGGCTTTTGGAAGAGACTTATGTTTATGATAAAATTGTCATTTTGGAGCAAGTAGATGTGGATGTTCAGGCGACTTATTACCTTGGCCAATGATTTAATCTTTTATCTAGACCCGTTTTGTTGTGGACTTCATCTGCCTTTATGCTCAGAGCTTCTCTTAGTTTCAACTTCTATGGCGTTATTCCAAATCAAGGAAGACAAATTTAATTGCAACAGCGATGTGTTATGTAATTTAGCTATGAAGAAGAGGCATTACTTGGTCTTGTGAATTTCTTTCACTTATCTTCTCTCTTCCATTCAAGCCAGATATGTATGTGGTTTTTGTTGCCACTCGGAAGTTCTATTTAATTGATATGGAAATAAAGTTAAAGAATTGGAAGCTCAGATTCTTGAGGGGTTCCTGTGTTGAGTGGGACATTTTAAATAGAGCCACAAGAGGTTTGTATAAAAAGATTATATCAATTTCTTATCAACTAAAAGCAATGGAGTAGGTCAGTCTCAACTGACATTTTTTAATGGTTCAATACTCCGACCCCTTGACTGTATATCCGGCATTGAACCTTAGAGATTATGGCTACTTCTGATGAGGCTGAGGAAAAGTGAAAGCTAGAGAAGGTCAGGTGGCTCTTAAAAAAGGAATTAAAGAAGAGGAAGAAAGCAGATGATACGTTATTAGAGAAGAACATGATGGAATTGAAGAAGTTAGCTCAAATGGGTGGTAAATACAAGGTTTGGATTTTATTAATTTGATTTCAAAAACTTCCTTTGTTATTCAAAATACATTCACAGGGGAGTTAATATCGATCAAACAAAACCTCATTCGATATTCATAAGTGATTCAAGAGATAATGCAACTCCTTCCTATTTCCTCATAGATTCTGAAGGGTCTTCATTGTTACTTTTGTCACAAGAGGTTTTTTGGCCTCCACTAGTTTTATCCCTCCATCTAAAAGAGTTGAAGCAAGCCATTAGTTGCCTCTGGATCAAGTTGAGAGAGAGGTTGATATTGAGAGAGATAGTTTCTCTATAAACTAAATATCTGCATGATATGCATCTACAATGGCAATTTGGTCAGAAGGTTTAGATAAGTAGCTCAACAAAGTCCTCCAAGTGTAATTGTGCCAACTTCTTCATTGCTACCAACTCTTGGGTTATGCTTCTACTCATCATTTTACTTCCATATATCTATATATGAGGGAGAGGCCTGCTATGTTTGATTAGAAGGCTAAAAATATTGAGAACGAGCATAGCTAGAAATGATGAGGACGGCTGAGGCGGAGGCTGATCTGAAGGAAGCTTAACCGGAGTTGGAGATTGCATTTGAATGGATTTCAATAGTCCAAGAGAAAAATGCTTTATTATCAGAACAAATTTCTACTATGATGACCATTGATGAACTTCTCACCATAAATATAGAATAACTGGAGCTGGGTCGCAAGATCATGATCGACGAGCTCTCTAGAGTGGGGTTGGTAGATTCTAAATACTTTAATCTTGAATAATTCAAAAAACTCTATGATGTTTCTTCTACTTTTGAATGTTGCAGGAAAATCAAGAATAAAAATGTGGTGGATGGTGAGTCGTCCAACACTTGACTGAAAGATTCTTTCTTTTTTTGGTAAATACTTGGATTTTCTTATAGACATTCACTCAATTGAAATATGAAAATTTAGATTATTGTTATTTGTAACCATGTATATGTCTATGTTGACCTCTTAAATATTAATTGCTCCACTTATATTATTCAACCATGTTTCTCATGGAACAAAAATCTATCGTCAAAATTAATTTTAGAACTTCATAAGAAAATCTAAGTTATTGATTCATTCAATGGAATATGCAGTTTTTATCTCAATGACCTCACATTGAGGTGTTTTCTAGTCATTTTGTTTGTGACTATTCATTAGGACACATTCTAATCATCTTGGTGCAACTAAGTGTCATAACACTTTTTGAACTTCTTTACATTGTACAGATGGAATGTATTTTGGTTGTCTTTGCGTGACCAACCACTGGAACGCTTTTCAATCATCTTTCTATAACCTAGCACCAGAATGCTTTTCGATCACCTTTATGCGACCATGCGTCAGAATGCTTTTATAGTCATCTTCATATTATTTGGTGCGTATTGATCCTCTTTTTATAATACTCAAGTTTTAATACTCTCCTAGTGGCCTATGGATGTACAATTTATATTCTTAAATGACTATTATGAAATCTGGAACTTGATTTGTGCAGCAATGTGGCACTACATCTTTGTTCTCGGCAACAGTTCCAAAAACTACCCTTCCCTTGCAATGACATAAGTAGTGTGCATGAATGGAATACATAGAAAAGAAATTGTATCTAGTGATGAATAGGAGCAATCCTTTTCTTTACCCTCTCCTGAGTGCATTAAGAAGTTTTGTTTAACTTTGTTAGTGTTTCTAAGTGTCACCCTAGAAACCCCAAATTGAATACATCAAATATATTTCCTTATATAATTGCATTGCCCTATAGAATACCTTTTCTTCGCCCACTAGTTCATTGTGATTCTTCCTAGTTGTTCATGTCATAGCTCTCCTCAGTCTTTATGGGTTTACAGTGAATTTTAACAGATCATTTGGCAGAATGATAAGTAAACTAAGCACAAAGGTAAACAATGGTTTTAATTAATAAAAACCTATTCTAAAATCATCCTATTGTCCCACACATCCAACTAATTCATCACAAGTGAAAGGTATAATGGAAGTACTCACAAGGCATGAAAAAAACTCTACAGTTCATCGACTTATAAAAAAACAAATCCATAGAAAATGAGTTTAAAAATACTAAAAGACAATATAGATTGAAACACTTAACTTTCTCCCTAACAAAATTAGTGAAAGCTCCTTCCCAAGTGATCTTCAAAAGCTCCCTTCACTGTTGAATGTATTCCCTTACATAATTCTCTTAAATCTCTCACTAATCTCTCTAAGAAAAAGAAGAAAAAGTAAAACCTAATTTTAAAATCCCCTATTCTGCCCTCCTTTGCTTCCTCCAAGTCCTAAAAATGATCTGAGAGAGGGTTTGCTTGAACTGCCTTTGTAGCCTCTGAACTCCTAATTTCATGTCAAACTAACTACATAAACTATCCTGGGTAGTTCTGGCGCATATGCGCCATAGGGCTAGTGCATAAGCGCCACTAGGAT
Source organism: Phalaenopsis aphrodite (assembly GCA_003013225.1). Lineage (NCBI taxonomy): Eukaryota > Viridiplantae > Streptophyta > Magnoliopsida > Asparagales > Orchidaceae > Phalaenopsis > Phalaenopsis aphrodite. Next base: position 19,779 of record NEWO01000060.1, on the reverse strand, counting down.
GGCACCAAGGAACCATGGTGTAGCTCCTTGGTGCCTAAGTCTAGTTCATAGACACAAATGTGTTGAAACATTACTGCTCCCCAAGCCCTCCATTTTGCCTCCATTTTACTCCATCTCAACTCCAATCCTCCTACCTGCTATAACTGCATGAAAAAACATGAAAAATAATTTTTTTTAAAAGTCTATTTTCATCAAATCAAGTGTTAAACATAAATGAAATTGAGAATGTTACAAGCAATATCAAAATCCCCCAAACTTAAAAGTTACTTGTCCTCAAGTAACACAAGAAATTTCAATTTAGTTTTATTAATTAGAGGTAGTGAACTTATTAAAATTTTCCTCCAATTTTGCTTTAAGAATGTCATATTTCATGAAGATCAAACCTTGTAAAAAGGCTTAACACTAAGGTATAAGTAATCCTTTTAGCTAACTTTAGAAATTCAAATTTTCTATCTACTTCCAAAAAATCTTTCATACATGTTAAATCTAGGTTTTTTAGAGAATGAAAGGTTGAGTTAAGCACTTCAATAAAAAGGTTTGACTAAAAATTTGTAAAGGTGAATAAATATAGGATCACGATGAAGTTAAGCCTTTTAATAGACTCTATTGAAACAAATTTTTAATCAGTCTTCTCCTCACATTCAATTTTTAATATTTCTTTTCATATCTTTTTATTTTAAGATGTTTTTCAATCCTTAATATATTTATAGAAGGATTACTATATCTGGATGGGCCTTTAATAGTTTTAAATTTCACTATTATCTCCTCAAAGTATAGCTTATCAAATTCCTTCACTTCACAATTTTTTCAAAAATTTAAAGTATTAGTTGAAAAGACAATAAAGGATACACTCCTATGTAAATGCATAAAAAGTTAATACAAATATCATTTTCCTACATTTTTACGAACAAGTTACTTAACTCTAGTGAAGACTAATTTACATAAAGTTTTAAATAAGGGTTCAACTTCTTTTCTTACTCAATATTGAAGTAATTTTAATTAACACCACACTCAAATCATTTAAAAATATTTCCAACTAAATGTGTGTTATTGAGTATACATAAAGTAAATTTTTTAATGGTCTCCCCGCCCCCCAAACTTAATTATTAGCATGTAAAACCTTCAGAACAAAAATGTAAGAAGGGAAAAAAGAAATCTGAATTACTTTCTGCCACTTGAGTCTATCATAATAATATATAAGTGTAAGCATAAAATACAAGTATGTAGCAGTAAGTGAATCTTAACTCAACATGTTTGACATGAAATTTCAATTAAAAAGATCTACAGTATCAGAACAAGTATGCTCCAAAACCAAGTCCATACAGTAAAAAAACTAAAACAGTTCATCCAAAATAGAAGCAACAAATACATAGTCCAATACAAGAAATAAGTATAAAGGAAAATACATCGGTCTAGCAGTGACAGGGAAAACATAAAAATAGAAGTACATCTACATCCAAATTAAAATAACCACTCCTCTTTTTCATCATCATCATTACCATCCTTCTTTGAGTCCTCCTCCATACGCTTGTAATTCTTATATAGCTGGTATTGAGGATAAGCAGGGAACTCCACTGTCTTGTCTCCTCCAATCCACCATTTTTGTCTATACATTTCAATTTGCGCAGCTCAAAATAGGACTTGATGGTCAAATCTCTTTTTATTTTGCTGATCCAAGAGTGAAAAATGCTCATTGATATTGTATACTTCACCATATAAAATTGCAGTTTCATCTCCTACTCTTTCCAAATGTTTTGCAAATATTTCCTTCTGAGTAAGAGGGCAAGAAGTAAAAGAACTAGGTTGCCTTGTATCTGATCTTTTTCAAAAATCTACATGCCAACTGTATAAATCAATTTTTGCAACTGAGATTCATTTTAAAAAACAATGGATCTCCTCCCCACTGCTAACGACAAATCTAACTAGTTGACATGGAGAATAAATGATTGATGGACGCCCTAAACTAAGAGTTGATCTTATCTCTGTGGCATTTAATATGGAATTTTGAATAACAAAACCTACATCAATGGGAATATCTGGCACACTCCATATCACTAGTATGCGTGGAAGGATCCAATTTCGATGAAATAAAGAGATGTTAAACTTTAAATATTTGGATCAGTTTAGAAGAAGGTAACTCAATATGTTCTCCCTTACTTAAATTCCATACTCAACTATCATTTGTTAAAATTTCATAACATCATCAGCATGATCTTTAGTAATTTCAAAGTCATCATAAGAGCAATAAGGGAGATTACTCAAAGATAGAAATGTATTAATATTGAAAGGAGAAGTGTCTTCATAAGCTCCCCTCAAGAAAATAATATCATCTCGAGCTTCAAGTAGATTAGAATAAAATTATCTTACTATGGCTATCACAACCATAGAGGAATTATCAGAGAATTTTCCCACTTCTTGGAAATGATCATTATTTCTACCTCTACCCCAGGACTAACAAAGCCTCATTCAAAAGTTAATTTTTTTGATATCAAGCAATCATAATACCTCAAGAAAGCCTTGTAACTAAAAAATTCCTTCTTATCAAAAATTGTTTTATGCTCCCCTCATCAAAAGAAATCCATTTCGAGCTTCAGGTAGATTAGAATAAAATTCTCTTACTACAACTATCACAACCATAGAGCTATTATAGGAGAATTTTCCCACTTCTTACTGATGATTATTATTTCTACCTCTCCCACAGGGCTAACAAAGCCTCATTAAATAGATAATATTTTTGATATCAAGAGGTCATAATACCTCAACAAAGCCTTGTAACTGAAAAATTTCTTCGTATCAAAAAATGCTTTGCGGATGCCTCTCATAGTCATGGGTGCCATATCAAATGAAGATATGCAGATATATGATGAAATGAGTTCAATTATAGGATGTAATTGACTTAATATGTAAATTTAGAGCTAAATTAACTTTCCCAATGTAATCCCTCTTCTTTTCCATAGTTTTTCCAAAAAATCAAAAATTTCTTGGATGAAAAAGAAATTACAAGGTCAAGATGAAAAATTTTACCTAAGGAAGATTAATTTTACTCTCCAAGAGCTCTAGTGTGATAACAAATGTACAAAGAAAATGATCCCTAAGAAACGCCCTCAAATATTCACAAAAGAGTTAAGGAACAGCCCATGCAAAAATGACCTAAACTGGTGTCATTCATCCAATTCTATCATCTAGGAAGCACATTAATTCCACAATAGTGGCGCCAAGGCACTTAGGTATAACACTATAGTGCCCATATATTAGCACTTAGGCGCCAATGCACTTTTAGGCACTTTGATGTCGTAGGTACTGGAGCCTATTTGAATGACCTAAACTTCATCCCAATCATTTGAATTGAATATTTTGATCTTCCCTTTGTCGTTAATCACACTAATAAACACACAAACATGACTGATAGATATGTTTAACTCATCTTCCTTCTCATCACACCTCTCTTCCTTACTTCCAAGTTCTAACAAAATCTCCTTCCAATGAAATACTAGGTGGTTTTAGATATTTAAAGAGTCAAACCCATAGATAAGATTGTCCCTAATATATTTACTTATGTGTTTTCAATCTCGGGTATTGCCTCATCCTCTAAAGTATGAACCTTTAATAGTAAATAAAACTAAGTTCAAGATCATGCTCATGTTTCTCTACAAGCTAGTTGGTTGATCCCACTTGATGAAAAAAAGGTTAAATAAAGGAAGTAACAGAATTGAGAAGGACCTATAATTTGTCTAAAATCATCATGTCTCTAGTAATTCCTTAATTTTGATTGAGTACTAAAATGTAGTGGACTAATTAATCCAACTACAACTAGAGAACAAATACAAATCTATTCACAAAGAGATGCTAAGGAATTGCTATCATTATGACTCACTAAAATTAAAACAATCCATCACAAACCTAAACATAACAAACAACATCAAACAATATAATCCACAACAAATAGTAACATACCTCACTATAAACATAAACATAAATACATACCTCGGGATGCCTCCCAAGAAGCGCTTGGTTTAATATCATCAGCTCAACGAATCCAGATACTTACTCAGGTTGACCCAACATTAACACAACATAAATTATTGGCCTTTCTTTAGGTTTGTAGGGTTTAAGTCTTTGTCCGGTAACATTAAACACCCTATCACTTGTAGGATCCTTAATATCAAAAGCACCAAAACGATACACTTGAATAACATTAACTACCTGGACTTAAGTTTTTTGAGAAATAATTTCAATGTTGTTTTATACAATAAAACTACCTATCCAAGTTCAAAAGCATTCTTGAGAATCTTCCAATCATGCTAAATTTTTAGCTTTTCTTTTATAAAATTTTGCATTTTCATAAGATTCTTATCTAATTTCCTCAAGCTCATTTAGCTGTATTAATTTCTTCTCACCAGCTTCTTTCAAGTTATAATGATCTGCTTTATTAACCCAATAAGCCCTATGTTCTAATTCCATTGAAAAATTCCAAGCTTTTCCAAAAAGGAGCATATATGGAGACAATCTTATAAGAGTTTTGTAAGTAGTCATCTGAGCCTATAATGCATCATCTAGTCTTATAGACCACTCCTTTCTACTAGGATTGACAATTTTTTATAAAATCATTTTATTTTCTTTGTTGGATAACTCTGCTAAACCACTAGTTTGAGGACGATAAGTTGTATCTATTTTATGCTTAATTCCATATTTAGTAACTAGTGTCTTAAATTTTCTATTCTTAAAGTGACTTCCTCTGTCACTAATGATCACTCTATGCATACCAAATCTACTTAAGAAATTTTTCTTTAGGAATTTAGCTACCCTTTGAGCATCATAGTTTGGAAGAGCTACTGGCTCAATCCATTTTAGAACGTATTCCACAACTATCATAATATATAGATTTCTAAAAGATAGTACAAATGGTCTAAAAAAATCTGAACCCCAAACATAAAAATTCTCAATCTCCAAAGTAAAATTTTAGAACAATTAATCTGTCTAAGACATATTGCCTACTCTCTTGTGTTTATCACACAAACACACACACACACACACACACACACACACACACAGATATCAAAGCTTAAAAATGAGTTTTCACTAAAATAATTCCAATAAATCAAAGAAAAATAAAAAAAATTATAAAATTTGTTCCTCTGAGTACTCTGACCTTAGGGAGATATTCCAAAAATACAAAACGTAATTTTCACCACCTAAAATATTTTATTTTTGTTAAATAACCCATAACTTAAAATAATTCTAATAAAT
>NEWO01000059.1:2509747-2531342 GCA_003013225.1 Phalaenopsis aphrodite | reverse complement strand
CCAAGTTAAATGATTTGATTTGATTCAAGATAGTCGTCCTAAATTGCTGCAACCATGGCTGCAAGCATCGTGAGTCTAATTTTTGAAAATTTGAAATTACAGAAAATGACTACACCAAAGTTGATATTCTCCTTCGACACTGGAATGGACTTGGTTGTAAATAAGAACGAGTTGCCTGACAGAGTCGTCATTCACTTTGGACAATGATTTGACAATACTGACATTAAGTTTGGAGACATTACCGTTGCTGTAGTGGAATTCAACCTGAAGTCGACAGATGAGTTCCCACCTTTGAAAAGGGTGTCAGCTGAGAAGAAAGTCACTACTGTTACAAAGATCGCTATAATTATCAAGGATACTGTGGAGACAACTGGTACTACTCCCACCGCTCTTGTCACTCCACCTGTCACTTTCCCCGCCCGACTTAAAGGGAAGGAGATTCAGTAAGATGAAGAGCCTGTCGCTGTGGAGATCGACGTTCTTGACGACACCTTCTGTGTTTGAAATAGGGTCTGGTTCGAGGTCTACACCTTTGACTAGGACTCAGAGAAGGAACAATAACTGGAAAATAGCTAAGATCAAGAAAGTGAAAGCTGCCGGGGTTGTTGCCTTGATTTCCTTGGATGAAGATGAAGAAATTGGATTACCCGAGACCTCCCCTCTCTTAAAAGGGAGCAGGTTTCATCCACTGTCTACTGCTCTTGATGAAGAGGATGTCCAGAAGATCACTGCTGCACCGTCTCAATTCTAGCACCATAATAATCAAGAAAAGACCAAAGGATTTGTACCATTAACGGGAGTTCGTATGGATTTTGAGAAGCTGACAAAGAATGAAATGTGTTCTGTTGACGAGATCCTCAACAGGATGGGATGCGCTGTGTCACCCCAAATGAGGAGACAAATACTAAAGAATGATAGGTTCGTTTCGCAACATGCAAAGAAATTTGAGAGAAGGCGAGAAGGTTTGCTTGTGCAAACCTCTCGAAAAGTCCATTCAGATGATCGTCATTTAAGTTTCGCCTCTACCATTCCACGACCACCCAGGATTCCTGTCAGATAACGTTTGGGAGCCCGTGTTCCTCCCATTTCTGTCGCCGTCACTCCTAATACCATTCTTTCCCCAAATTTTAGGGGACGAAAACCCATTAAATATCGTCTTGGGCCAAGAATAAGTGTACCCAGAGTACAGGATAAGCCCTTACCATGGTTAGAAAGATCAAGGAACAATAAGAGATTACCTGGTAAAGTGTCCGGTTCAGACACTAGGAGGCCCACCGATTCTCAGTATATGGATATCACCAATAAGTCACTCGAACCCAAGATACTTGTATCTGAGAAGATGGTGTGGCGACCTAAGGTCTTGGAACCAACATGTATGGAGAAGCTCGTGATGGAAAATTCTGGAGAAAATTCCACATGTGATGTGTTGCCCACTGTAATCGCCGTTGAAAATGTTGCTTGTCAGTTGTCACAGACTGATCTTAAGGTGTCTAAAAAAGATCCAATTGAACTAAAGCTAGAAAAGCTCAGAAAAGACATTAAGTAGTTTTTTAAAGAAAGGGAAGATGAATTGGATGATGAAGAGGATTTGACTGATTATATGGTTGAAGATGTCACCGAGATAAATGTGGTGGAAACCCAAGCATCTTCATCCTTATGAGAGGCACCAGGAGAGGAGAGTGCTGTGGAAATATTACAGAAGATTATTCAGCAAAAAGATGAGCAGATGGAGTACATGAAAGCAAAAATAGAAGAAATGATGGCTGTTATTATGACTTTACAAAGTCAGCCACAGTCTCCAAACATAGTGCCTGTTGAGGTAAACCAACCGGATGTGGTACAGATCAAAGATAATAAAAAGGAATCCACTTCTGTTAATAAAGAAGAACAAGGTAAAAAAGATCATGTCTAGAATTCGATACCAGAGAAGGACATTAAAAGTATGATAGAACAACAGGTGAAATAAACCTTGATACAATCCAAAGGCGGTGCATCAATTCTAAGGGGTAGACCATATCCTAAAGAATTTGATGTCGTGAAATATCCCAAGGGTTTTGTACCACCTCTGTTTAAAACTTTTGATGGAACATGAAACCCTCGACAACATGTGGCACATTTTCTCGCCAGTTGTTGCAATGCAGGGGGAAATAGTGGCATTTGATTTGTATGCAGAATTGTTAAATGGTTCCATTAAGACGTTTGCAGAATTAGAAGATCTCTTCATTAAAAGTTTTGTCGTGGCTCGACACCATATGACTGTTGGTGATTTAGTGATCGAGAAATAAAGAACAGATGAAACTCTAGTGGATTACATTCTGCGTTGGAGGAATCTAAGCATGAAATACGAACAACAACTTCAAGAACAACATGCGATTGAAATCCTGTTAAAGAGTATTTATGGACCAATTGCTTTCCTCCTCAAGGGATTTACGATTAAAACTTTTGTAAAATTACTCAGTAATGCCGGGAGTCTTCAAGAGGAAGCGAAACAACTTGGTTTCATTGAGAAATTTAAAAAATAGAGACCCGCAAAAGTCTTCGAGAAAAAGTCCGGGACTGTTGCGGCTATTGATAAGGGTAAGCAGCCATTGGAGATAAAAGTTGAACAACCACAACTGAGCCATCAACCTGCTCAACAATATCGTACACAATCATCCAAACAGAGAACTTATAAGACAAATAATAAATCAATTCCAACCCTGACAGAGCGTTTGAACAGAGTATATCCTTTTAAAGATGAAGCAGTTGGTAAAATGTTCCGCAATCTGATCAAGAAACTAGGATTCAGCTTGCTAGAACCAAAGAAGCCCGATGAGGTTGATAAGAAGGATCACCCATTATATTGCCCATATCATAGAAATTTTCTTTTAAATCAATTGATTCTTTACAATTTTCACTTCACTTCCCTGACAATAATGCCAAAAACTTGATCCCGAAATTGTTTATATGAAACAGTATAACAATAATTATGATTATATTTTTCACTTATATTTCCTTATTTTGTAATAAAACCAAAAACTTGATCTTAAAAAAAAAAGAATTTAACTTTTATTTATATATATTGGGATACTACGTAAGTATACGTATCGTTATCAAGTAATATATGATTTTTTTATTCAGACCTGAATATTGAACCCATAGGGAAGATATGCAAGATGCACCTTCTGAAAAACTTTCTATTTTTAAAAAGATAATTATTTAAACTAAAGACGTATTCAAAGTAAAGAAAGTTTAAATATTTTTGATAATTTTAATATTTTGACAAAAACAAAAAAAAAAAACTTCAAAAGTTAACTTGAGTTTTTGTAGAAGAAAAGCACTAAATATGAAAATATCTTTCTCCTTATCATGAATAAAAAATAAGTATAGGAATTCTGTTGTGGAAGTATGCATATTGTGTTGTGCCAAATAGGAGCAATAATATTCTTTACCCTTACTAGAGATGTTATAAAAAACATTGGCTAATTTAAAGTTTGAATAGTTCTGAAGACTGGCTACATAGGGAAGATACTAGCTCTCACTCTAAGAGTTCCCTTGATTCCCTCCACTTGGGGGCTAACATCTCGTATCAGAACCTAAAACAATCAACCAAGTTTGGGCCTTTAACCTGTCACTTTAAAGTCCTCTAACTCTATACCCTTCAATGAATATTTTCTTATTTATTTGCACTCAATCATATGAACTATATTCTCATTCATACAACCTCATTTGATTCTTTCCAATAGTTGACTGAGACAATACCAGCCCGGTTCTTACATGCTCTCACAACAAATTTTAACATCTGGATTGGCCAAATCAAGAAGTAAATAAAGTAAATGGATTTAAGTCATCACAACTTCTTCCAACATTAAAGATCAATACTCTCCACAACTTCCATCCAACACTTAATTACTTATCATTTTAAGAAGAAAGATAAAGAAAACTACTCAGAATCTATGGAGAAAACAAAACTACACTTTAGTTTAAAAGTAGAAATCATTATCAAACCAACAACAAGTCTCAATTAAAACTAAAAGTAGTCTAAAACAAAAGATAAAAACTTATCTCAAGTCCTTTACCAAACTCTTGAAGTTCCTTTGAATCTCTTCTCTTTTACAACACTCTCAATATAAAACTGAAATAAAAAAGGATAAATATGTGGTGCCTAAAAATCTCTCCAACTAACTCCCCAATTTTAGAACTTTAAAAACTTTCCCAGTACTTTAATGATCCCTTTGAAAGGCTCAATCTTCCTTCTTTAATAATTCTCCAAAAGGTGCATTAGTATCTTTTCAAATTATGTCTTCATTCGATGTATTTTTCCAAGAGATGTATCATTTCACAATAATTTTCATCCATGGTGGTTGTAACCACCTACTAAGCAAATAGGTGCCTCAAAAACCTCTTCAAAATTAATAGAAACTAAATTTACTCATCCAATAACTGCCACTGGCGCTTAAGCGCGGGGCCTCTAGTACTTAGGCGTGACCTTCTTTGTTTAATCAGCGTTTAAGCGTCGGATCCAATGCTTAGGCGCCAAAATACTTTTGCACATTTTTCGCCTTTTTGCTCCAAATTTGATCCTTTTTCACTCCTTTAAGCACTTTTCACCTTTTTACCTGCACCTGAAAGAAAAACACAAAAATATCTTACATTAAAGCGCAATATTTCAAAAATAGGTATAAAAATGTGTCTAAAAACACTATATTTTAGGTGTATCACGAGCCAATGTATCAAAGGTAATCTTAACTTTGGGATTAGAATCTATAAAATCATTTATAAGTACTTAATATATCTGTGTAGTGATTTCGTTAGAAATTGGAAGTATGTTTATTTTAGATTTACTTTCTACTACATGTTTTCTATCATGATAAATAATTTAGATATTTTTTATAGACATTGGTGGTAGATAAAATTTTTGAACTGTTTTATCTTCCTGCTTATATTTTTTGTATTGAATGTTATATATGTTTAAAATCAAGTTTAGGGTAGGAAGAAAAACAAATTTTAAAGTGAGTATACTTCTTTATAGTTAAATATTATTGCAAGCATGTTTTAGGCTAGATTTACTTTCTCATGCAGTCATTCTATCCTGATTATGAATGAATCTGAATTTCATAGGATGTTGTAGTAGTAAGTAGATTCAACTTTTACTTTTTCTTCCTGTTATATTTTATAGAATTAATTGCAAAATATTTTAAAATTCAAGTTTGGGGGGATGAAAATTTTTTTTTAAAAGAAAGAAACTAAATTTTATTTATCCTCAATTAGCTATATTTTCAAAATTAAATTTGACATGACCTTCGGTATTAGAGGTTAACTTTAGATGACTATATTTGTGTTTCTAAATATATAGTAGACTTAAGTAAAAATTTTCAATAATGAAAGTTATTTATAGAGTTAAGAAGTTTGGTACGAGAGGATAAGACTATGTTTTTTCTATTTAAAGTAAAAAAAATTGTATTTTTGAAGTATTAAGAATCTTAGAGGTTCATGTAAGAAGAAAAGAATGAGACTTTATGAATAATCTTCAAAGCTAACATGAAATGAAATTAACTAAACAAAATTCTAAATAGCATAACAGGTATCAGCATAGTAATATAAAAATGTTCTTCGAGTCCTATATATTATTATAACACAAACATAAACACACATGATAAATGAGGTCAATTCTTCCTTTAACATATTACAGCTCACTAACAAGTGAAGGAATGCGAAAAATTTTAAACTTAAAAAAAAGAAAAGGAAAGTCAAAAACAATAAAAGGCAACCAAAAGGAAGAAACCCTAAAAGAAAAAAAAAAAAAAAAGAATGAATTGAAAATGATCCTGAAAGAAAAGAAAAAAAGAAAAGAAAAAGAAAAGAAAAGATAGTATTGTCTCAGTCAACAAATGATTAGAAAAAACAATGTTGTGATGATTTGAATCATTGTACTTCATTTACCTCTTGATTTGACCAATTAAGATGTTAATACTTGTTGTGAGAACATGTAAGATCCAAGATGGTATTGTCTCAGTCAACAAATGGTTAGAAACACATATTGATTTCATGAATGAGAATGTAATTCATAAGGATGAGTGCAAATAAATAGGGAAATAAACTTTTTAAAAGTATAGAATTAGAGGACTTTAAAGTGAGAGACTAAAACCCCCAATTTGATTTATAGTTTTTAGTTTTGATATGAGATGTTAGCCCCATGTGGAGGGAGAAGAGGGAACTCTAGAGTGAGAGCTAGTATCTTCTCTACATAACCAATCTTCAAGCCTATTCAAACTATAGATTAGCCAATGTTCTTTATAGCATCTTTAGTAAAGGTAAATAATAAAATTGCTCCTATTTGACATAACACATTTAACATACTTTCATAACATAATTTTTATACTTATTAATGATTCATGATAATGGAAAAAGATATTTTACTTATATTGCATTCATCTTGCAAATATTTAGTTAAGTTAATTAGTTTTTTACTTTATTTTCATAAAACAAAAATTACAAAAAAATCGAATTTTCATTCCTATTATAGCATTTTAAGTTTAAGTAAGAATATTTTGTTGAGTAGATTTTTGTCATCTAAATTTTCTAATTTTCGTAAGTGCATATTATTAATCTTCTATGTGGGTTCAATATTCGGGTCTTAATCAAAAAGTTCTAAATTACTTGATAACGATACATACTTGCATAGTATCCCATATTTAATTATTATAATTTGTATTCTTATTTTTTAATAGTGGAAAACTAACCTAGCTTTGGCTTTGGATCAGGTTTTTGGCTTTGTTACTAAGTTAGAATAATTGTTAAGGAAGTTAAACATATAATTGCATACATCGCATTTTACATATATATACCAAAGAATCAAGATCACTTAGCCAATGCGCAAATTAAACAATAAAAAATATTTTAAAAAAAAATTGTTTATAATTGGAAAAGGAAACAAGCTGGAAAATTTATTCAATGGGTGGCCTAGACGTTTATGCCAAAGATTTGTGGATGGTGAAGTAACAACATTACACTTGCTCTTTTGTGGAGGATTAAGGTAGTAGTGTCCTCCTCCTTTAGTTCCCGTCCCAATCATCTTCCTTGACCGTTGGGCTTGTAGCACACAAGTTTGGTTATTAAAAATGGCAAGGCATTGTGAATCAAACACAAATTTTCTAATGGAAATCAAATTTAATTTGAAGGAGGAGACACATAAAACATTTTGTAGAACGAAGTCAGCAAAATGGATGTTGCTATGTGTGTGATAGTTGCAATAACCCCATTAGACAAGTGAACTTTTCGATTGGTGACACAGGATTTTGTAGTCAGTAGGTTGTCTGAATATACCATGTGATCTGTGGCTCTTGTGTCAAGAATCCAACGCATTTCTTTGTCAAAAATAGAGACACAAAAGATTTTACCTGAGATATCACTCATGGCTAATGTACTACCAACATGATTAGCCATCGAATTAGATTTGTTCTCTACAAATAGTGATATGAGTCTTTGATATTGTTCGGCTGTAAGTGTGAATGGTGTAAGACTCGTCGATGTATTGGTATCCGCATGATTGTCTTTGGGAGCAAAATTTTTCCGTTTAGGTTTATTGCTCGTTGGATTGGTCATTTGCAGCTTCCAACATTCATTGATGGTGTGTCCCTGCCATCCACAATAATCACATTTGAGATGTGCTCGACATGTGTCTGAGATATGCCCAATTTAGTCACATTTTCCACATTTTAAATGAGAATTTTTAGGCTTGAAAACTTTCTCTAATTTTGTGCATTATTCTTCAAGGCAAAAGCAGAAGCTTCTGGCTATTGTGCATTTACATTGTTCATTCCGTGCTGTTTTTTCTCTTGGAGCGCGAGAGAATGTGCCTTGCTGACATTGGAAAGAGGATCCATGAGCAAAATCTGACCTCTTATACTAGTGTATGTTTCATTAAGCCACATGAGAAATTTCATGGTTTTCTGGTTTTGCTGAAACTACATCACTTCCTTCATAACACCACATGTGCATTTAGAAATGTTATGGAGGGTGTCACATTCGTCGCATAGGCCTTTGAGCTTGGTGTAATAGGCTCCAACTGTCATATCGCCTTGCTTGCAATCGTGGATGGCTTCTTTAACTTAGAAAATATAAACACTATTGGTACGAGAAAAAAGTTCCTTCAAGTCGAGCGATATTTCATGGGCACTCTCGTTGTGTATTATATTTGCTCAAATGTCTTATGCAATTGAATTAAACAACCATGCCTTGACAAGGTTATTGCAACGCCTGAAATTTTGCGGTGGACGTCTCTGGTGGTTCTTTGACGGTGTCTTTGACGAAACCTTTGTTTTTTATGTTGAGAGCCATCAACAAAGCGAGACTTCAGGTATTATAGTTTTCTTCATTCAGCGGTTGTGTAACGAGCACGAGACCAAGTTGATCTAAGTAGTAGAGATAAAAAGGGTTGTTCGGATTATCGAATTTGTTAGATTCAGGCCTGACTGAATTTTGAGTTTTGTCTGCCATGTGTTTCGACTTAGAAATAAGATAAATGGGGGTTTCCGCGTGGAAGAGGAGATGATAAGTCTCAAAATCATGTTTGTTTTGATGCCATGTTGAAATTCAGAAAATGTGGAATAAAGTGAAATACTTCATTATTTCATTGATATGAATGATGATATAAATAACCTTTACAAGAATCCTATAATAAGAAAAATAATAAAAAAGAAATAATATGAAAGGAAATATATATCACTTGATATCTTCAATAATTAATTTTTATACTATTAGAAGAAATATGAAATAACATAAAATAAGAAAACAAATAATTCATAATCCAAGGAAATAAATATAAAATAGGAAATGAAATATCTCCTTAATTGTAAGGAAATAATTTATTTACCATAATAAATTATTTTCTATCGTAACTCGTAACAGGGTGTTGGGTTCGAACTAGTACAATTCTATGCAACAGAAGATAAGAAACTACTTGACCACATGAGCTCTTACGATTTAAACTTATATATATATATATATATATATATATATAATATTATTATATACATATATATAATTTTTTCTATTTTAAGTTGTATTTACTCTTGAATTTAAATTATTATTTTTGGACTCCTGTGCTTAAACGAAGCACACGAGCCGTTGTTGATGAATAAAAACTTTTCTTGACGGCGCTCATCATAGGCAAGTGGGGATGTTGGGATGTCGAGGGTTAACGTTCGGAAAAGAGACCCTCTCAACTTGGAATTTTGGCCATCCGATTTACGGCCTGCATCCAACGGCCCGAGTGCACCGATTTCAAAAATCAGGGGATGAGAAAAGCTATTAACCCTACTACCCGACCGTTTGAAGCTTGCCTTCCCTCTATCTCCCTCTCTCTCTCTCTCTCTCTCTCTCTCTCTGGCTCTTTCTCTCTCTCTCTCTAGATCGATCGATCGGTTGCTCTTCCTTACTCTAATCGCTTCAACTCGCGATCCGTTTTGGGAGGTGAAGAATCCACTTGTTTCTCCACTTCCTTCATGGAAGAATTCATGGAAATCAATGCAGCGGCAGTATCAAACAACGAGAAACCACAAGGTTTGAACAACAAAACCCATTCTTCATGTTTTATACTTGAATCTGAGAATCACTTTCAAAATGGTTCGTTTACGACTATTACTCTAGTTTCCACGCCTGGAAAGCATTATTTTTGCCAGTTTATGGATTTTGTATGGTTTATTTGGCGAATTCATTTCAGATTTGGAGCCGAAGCTTTGGTCCCCTGAAGAAATTCTTAAAAATTACATTCTTGGCGAGGTTATGACTTCTTCTTTCTTGCTTGGTTCTTTTATCTTTGATTTTTCTTAATCTCTTCTTTAACGTTTTTTTTCCCCTAACTGCAGCAATTTGCGGATGACTGCTTCATTCCATCTCCTGTGCTGAAGGAAACCTCGAAGCCATTCTACCTTGGGCCTGATATTATTTTAGCCCTTCAGAAAATCGGTATTGCTTGTCACCTTCCTTAATTTTTTTCTTTTCTGCTTTGATGTTTGATCTTATTTTCCCCACTTCTTATGTTTTGTTTTTTTTTTTCTGTTTAGGGATGAAATATAACAATTTGTTAAAGAAGCATCAGGCTAAGAATTCTGAAACTGAGATTCTGAAAGCAAAGATCGACAAATGCGTTCAAGAATGTCAGCCAAGGTATGAAGCTCTTGAAAAGAAGCATAATGAGTGTCAGCATCTGATTCCTGAAATTGAGATGTTGCAGAGTAAGTGTGAAGCTCTGAGCAAGAAGTGTCTTCAGGAATGTGAACCTAAGTATGAAGCACTTAAAAAAATTTTAGCAGAAGAGACAGCTGAGAGGAAGGGCTTCTATAATGAGCTAATTGAATTGAGAGGAAATATTAGGGTTTTTTGTAGATGCAGGCCACTCAGCAACGAAGAAACTTCCAACAGTTGTACTTCTGTAATAGAATTTGATCCATCTAAAGATACTGAATTGCAAGTTACCTGTGCTGACTCCTCAAGAAAAATATTTAAATTTGATCATGTTTTCAGTCCCAAAGATGACCAAGGTAATGCAATTAAAGCCTTTTTGTTTGTGTTTTGTTGAATAAATAATGTTGATATAATGGTGACTACATTTTGCTTGAAAAAACCATATTTTTTGTTTTAATTCCTGTTTATTCTACAGAGGCTGTATTTTCTGAGACTTTGCCGATTGTGAAATCTGTCATGGACGGCTTCAATGTTTGCATATTTGCGTATGGGCAAACTGGGACCGGCAAGACATTCACTATGGAAGGAACACCTGAATGTCGAGGTGTAAATTACAAGGCTTTGGAAGAACTGTTCAGAATTATGAAAGAGAGAATACCTTTGATGCATTATGAATTTTCATTTAGTATGTTGGAGGTTTACAATGAGAAAATCAGGGATCTGCTGGCAGATAACTCCGATCCCTATGCTAAGAAGTGGGCTTTTTTTTCTTTCAATACAAATATTCAAATCTTTAGGTTATCATTTTTGTGAGTTTTATTTTTTTTAATATCATGAAGGCTGGACGTAAAGCAATCTGCAGAAGGAACTCAGGAAGTTCCCGGGCTTGCTGAAATTGAAGTATGCAGCATCGACGAGGTGTGGGAGATGCACAAATCAGGAGGAAGAAATAGAGCGGTTGGGTCAACTAATGCTAATGAGCTCAGCAGCCGTTCTCATTGGTGAGTGTTATACCCTCTTTTTCATTCACATTTTAAAACCTTCCCGTGGTTTTAAAATGTTTCTGTTTTCAACTTGATTGACAGTGTTTTCTGTTTTCAGTTTGGTCCGTGTGACGATTAAAGGAGAGAACTTGGTGACCGGGGAGAGGAGCAAGAGCTTCCTGTGGCTGGTGGATTTAGCCGGAAGTGAACGCCTAGGCAGAATTGAGGCCGAGGGAGAGAGGTTGAAGGAATCACAGTTCATAAACAAATCTCTCTCAGCTCTTGGAGATGTTATATCAGCACTTGCCTCAAAGAGTTCCCACATTCCGTATAGGTATCTCTTAAACTCCAAATATGAACATCCACCACATACATAGCACAATTGTAGGAGTAGTTTGTTGCACTTTCCTCACACTTTTAGTATAGTTGGGGGATTTGAATCTCCCTATGTAAGACTCCATCCACATACTTCTGATTTGCTTGGTGAAATCTAATACCGTATTCTTTAATTCACTTTTAGGAACTCAAAACTGACTCATTTATTGCAAAGTTCTCTTGGTGAGTACTTCAGCATCTCGGTTATGGTGTACTCCTTATTTTGTTATTTGTCGGTTAACAAAAGAGAAATGAAATTTTAATGCCTTCTTATTTTCTAATTCTAAAATTCTATAGAACTCTTGTTTTATATTAAACTACAAAGCTTCACAATGTTTTGATTGCTTGGTTGTCCAAAATAAAATAGGTGGGGATTGCAAGACATTGATGTTTGCACAGATTAGCCCTAGTTTGGCAGATCTAGGAGAAACTCTTTGTACTCTTAATTTTGCCAGCAGAGTGCGTGGAGTTGAGCATGGGCCTGCCAGAAAGCAGTCTGATCCAGTTGATAACTTCAAGCTCAAGCAGATGGTACAATATATGAAACTTTTTATATACTGATTGATAGTTTTTTTTTTTTTTTTAATTTTGTAGTGACTTTTTCTTTGTGTAGGTTGAAAGGCTCCGGCTGGAAGAAAAGGAAGTCAATAGACTCAATGAAAGCTTGCAGATGATGCAAATCAAATACGCATCACGAGAGAATATCTTTAGGACACTTCAAGAAAAGGTAAATCTAGCATTCGAGCATGAACAAGATAGAGGGGTGTATCTTATAAAAATTTTTGATTTGTAGGTGCCTTTAAAGATTATGAACTTATCGAGTTATGTCAAATGTTTTTTAATTTATGCCTGTTTTCATAACTAATAATTAACAGTGGATGCAGTTTCTGATGTCTTTTTATAATGGGCTCCTGTTAATGATAATTTGTGATGTTACTGTTTTAAGTCGCCATGTTAATTTTAACCCAATTTCTTTGTTTACTTCTTATGGTCTTTTGACTTACAGATCCGAGAATC
This sequence comes from Phalaenopsis aphrodite, assembly GCA_003013225.1. NCBI lineage: Eukaryota > Viridiplantae > Streptophyta > Magnoliopsida > Asparagales > Orchidaceae > Phalaenopsis > Phalaenopsis aphrodite. The sequence continues at coordinate 2,518,800 of NEWO01000059.1, read as the reverse complement.
AGAGCAAGCATGTAAGAATTATCAACAAAAGGTGTGTACTTTCTCCCTTTATCTGATAATGCAAGAAGAAAATTAAACCAGTTACTAGAAATTTACTTGGCAATCTTGTTTTCAACCATTTGAGGTTGACTTTATGGTATCTTTAATTTCCATTCAACCTTATTTTATTATATCTTCTATTGAACATTTTCTGAACAAATCTTTTTCAACAGCTTCTATCTAAATTATCTTCGAAAGTTCTGTACTCTTTTCATTCCTATGCCGTGGACACTAATTTTATTTACATGAATATTTTTTACTCTCCATTTGAACCTTTCCATATTTCAGATCAAGGATCTGGAAAACCAGCTAGTTGAAGAGAAGAAAGCCAGAATTCAGCTTGCTGCAAATGAAACGACTAGATCTTTTCAAGCATCATCGAAGCAAAGGCCACCATTGGCCAGAATCACAAATCGACTACCTCCTTTGGCTCATCATAAGACAGCAAAAACAGCTTTTGAAAATAAGGAGAATGCTTACTCAAGAGGTAAAGATGTCACCAAAGGCTTTACAACCAAGCCTCTTGGAAGAGCTAGAAGGATCTCTTTGTCCCCGGTTGTTTGCAGTATGCCGAATAATAAGAGAAGAGCCTCAATTGCTACTGAACTAGGAACATTAGCAGTATTACCAGAAAAGCAACATATGAACCATGCAAATTTTACCACAAAACTATCTCAGTTAAGGATTCCTAGGAGGAGATCAGTGGCTACATTAACTCCTTTTCAAGAGAGTCCAAAAGACAACGGAAAATGCATTAGCAGCTTCAAATACCCTAGCACTTTACAGCTGCAAACCATGTGGAGATCAAAGTTTCCCAATCTTCCTTCTCCATTACACCAGAATCAGATTCCGTCCAGGCTTCCCAACCTTCCTTCTCCATTACAGCAAAATCAAACTTTCTTGAGTGGTGCGGGAAACACTGCACAACACCAGAACAAATTATGCTATAGCATCCAAAAGAGAGTCATTTTGGGATCGCCAGCTCAAGCAAGGCCTATCAAACTTTTGGAATCCAGATTTAACGAGGTTGCCCTTCAAGCAAAGGAGATGATGGTAGGGAGGTTTGGAACTGCTCAGCGGGGTTTGATTAATAACCGGAGGAAGAGTATCTTGTAGAAAGAAATAACAATGAAACATTATTTCGTGTTTTGCTTTAGATGTTATTTGTTGATGTTAAAGAAGACTTCTGATTAATGTTTTTGGTCAAATTTTTGCCATTTTAATGAAACTTATTTTATTTTGTTTCTTCTATTCCTATTAATGTCTAGTATGTATTAGGAGTGTGCATTGTCAAATTATACCGAAAAATCAAACCGAACCATATATTATTGGATGATTTGTGCTTCGGTTTGTAAAATTAGTAGTTCGGATATTAGTTTAAAAATTGAAATGTTTAGTTTCAATTTTTTAGAGACTTTCCTTTCCAAGAGAGTCCAAAAGACAACGAAAAATGCATTAGCAGCTTCAAATACCCTAGGACTTTACAGCTGCAAACCATGTGGAGATCGAAGTTTCCCAATCTTCCTTCTACATTACACTAGAATCAGATTCCGTCCAGGCGTCCCAACCTTCCTTCTCCATTACAGCAAAATCAAACTTTGTTGAGTGGCGCGGGAAACATTGCACAACATTAGAACAAATTATGCTATAGCATCCAAAAGAGAGTCGTTTTGGGATTGCCAACTCAAGCAAGGCCTATCAAACTTTTGGAATCCAAATTTAACGAGGTTGCCCTTCAAGCAAAGGAGATGATGGTAGGGAGGTTTAGAACTGCTTAGCGGGGTTTGATTAATAACCAGAGGAAGAGTATCTTGTAGAAAGAATTAACAATGAAACATTATTTCGTGTTTTGCTTTAGATGTTATTTGTTGATGTTAAAGAAGACTTCTGATTGTCAATTGCAATGACCATTAATGCTTTTGGTCGAATTTTTGCCATTTTAATGAAACTTATTTTATTGTGTTTTTTTTATTCCTATTAATGTCTAGTATGTATTAGGAGTGTGCATTGTCAATTTATACCGAAAAATCAAATCGAACCATATATTATTGGATGATTTGTGGTTCGGTTTGTAAAAATTAGTAGTTCGGATATTAGTTTAAAAATTGAAATGTTTAGTTTCAATTTTTAAGATTCTCCTTTTCAAGAGAGTCCAAAAGCAACGGAAAATGCATTAGCAGCTTCAAATACCCTAGCACTTTACAGCTGCAAACCATGTGGAGATTGAAGTTTCCCAATCTTCCTTCTCCATTACACCAGAATCAGATTCCGCCAGGCTTGCCAACCTTCCTTCTCCATTACAACAAAATCAAACTTTCTTGAGTGGTGCGGGAAACACTGCACAACATCAGAAAAATTTATGCTATAGCATCCAAAAGAGAGTCATTTTGGAATCGCTAGCACAATCAAGGCCTATCAAACTTTTGGAATCTAGATTTAACGAGGTTGCCCTTCAAGCAAAGGAGATGATGGTAGGGAGGTTTGGAACTGCTCAGCGGGGTTTGATTAATAACCAGAGGAAAAGTATCTTGTAGAAAGAAATAACAATGAAACGTTATTTCGTGTTTTGCTTTAGATGTTATTTGTTGATGTTAAAGAAGACTTTTGATTGCCAATTGCAATGCCATTAATGCTTTTGGTCAAATTTTTGCCATTTTAAAGAAACTTATTTTATTGTGTTTCTTTTATTCGTATTAATGTCTAGTGTGTATTAGGAGTGTGCATTGTCAATTTATACCGAAAAATCAAACCGAACCATATATTATTGGATGATTTGTGGTTCGGTTTGTAAAAATTAGTAGTTCGGATATTAGTTTAAAAATTGAAATGTTTAGTTTTCGGTTTTGGATCTGATTTTGAATAAAGAAATTTGGTATAATTAAAAAGCTGAATATGCATTCATTTCATAACTTAAAGTCTTTAACGTCGTGAACCTGTGCGCCACTCAGGACACCTTGATTCTGATTTAAGGGACATTCCGCGTTCAACCCGTGGAATCCCCCTTCCAGTTATAAGATTGTCTTATTAATGTTTTTGTTTTTTAATGTCATCTAGTATGGCCATAATTTTTAGTAGAAGTCTATTTAAAATTTAATTTCTGTTTGCATTTCTTTCAATTTGATATATGCATGTGAGAGTAAGGCTACTATATGTTGCAACCTTATTGTTGTGAGATATGTACTTCTTGGCATAGAAATGAGACGCAAAGAACACAAGCAAACACAGATCGTTTACGTGGTTCGATCCAACTAGATCTACGTCCACGGAAGGAAATCAATCAAATAGTTCACTAAGGCAAAAGAAATGGAGAATACATAGCTTATACATAGATATGAGCCCTCATCTTCCTTCTATGGCCTCCCTCTCAAGCGACACCTTGATACAAGGCCTCAAGATGCTCTCCTCCTCTCTAACTCTCTAGCTATTCTCTCCTCCTTTGTAGTAGCTTAAGATCTCTTCCCTTGCTCCTCCTTCGTGATAACTTAAGATCTCTTCCCTTTGCTCCTCCTTCGTGATAGTTTAAGATCTCTTCCCTTGCTCTCCTAAGCCTCACACCCTCTCTATTTATAGAAGCAAGAGAGTGGTAGGTGAGAGGTAGGTGAGCGGTAGGTGGGAGTAGGTGAGCGGTAGGTGGGAGGTAGGTGACATGTGGAAGGTGAGCGGTACCACATTACAAAAGTGCCCTTTTACCTTAGTTCAATAATTGAGGGTCAAAATAACACTTTTGGTTGATTCTATCACTTTGTCTGATGTAAATTTAGCTTTACTAGCTTCTTATAGCCATTTGGCAGATTTTCATTTACTCAAGATGTTCCGAATAAAATTCCAAAAGCCACCATTTATTTGTTGCTTGCTACATATTTTTTTTTGTGATATGAAAGAAGTGAATGGTATAAATGTAATATGTTTAGGTGTTAGATGTGTAAATAGATAGGAATTGGGTGTTATGTATGCAAATGCCCCATTCATTTAGTTTTTGATTGTTGGATATGTAAATACATAAGCATTGAGTAAAGAATTTTGGTTTAACCAAAACCAAAGAGAAATGATCGAACCGAGCTATGGTTCGGGTGGGTTAGCCACACATTTTTTTTTTGTCCGTTCAGGCTAATTTTATAAACATCCAAAATCAGTTGGTTAAATCAATTTGTTATCCAAATCATCCAAATAAATGGAAGACACACCTCTAGCATGGACTGACGTACTGACGTGCAACAATAGTTATTGACTACTATATACTTCTACTTTATATTCATGAGTAAGTTTTGAAGGTGGTTGTGCTATTGAAGTAGAAAAGTTTGAAGAGGATTAATTAGGGGTAGAGGGGTTGAAGACGGTGATGAGGTTGTGGCGATGGTAAATGATAACAAGCTCATGGAAGGTGGGAATTTATATTTTTATAGTTCAAAATCAAGAAAACAAACTAAAATAAATCCTCATTTTAAAGCTAAGTAACAATTCTAGTTATTAGTGTATTTTATATTTATTTAATCATTTTAATCTTTTGTAATGTATCTTTATACTGAATATGCACTTCTAAAATCTCCCTTGGTGACAAAAAAAATTTCTATAGCAAGCTAATGTTGAATTTTTTTCCCACTAATACGTCTTTGAGATCAACGAGTGGCTAGCCCTACCAGGGTTCTGCGTCTTCCTCTTCTTGGTTGCCACCCCCTCTTCCAAAGGTTTACTTCTTTTTGTCTCTCTTTGTTGAGACCATTTTTGCTCTCCCAACATTAATGGATATATCTAAGCTTTTTGCCTACACTTTATTTTTTTGGAATATCATGGATCCCTTAATTTTTCTAATCTCCTGACATCCACCTCATTCTCTTTGCTTTTCTTTGGTTTACTTCATCTAATGATCTGTCTTCAACTCTTCATATGAATTGGAGAGGACTATTTATTGTTGACGTAATAAAATCATCTTTTTTTCTCTAAGTTATATTTCCGACCTAGATGATAAGGTTTCTTTTTTTGATGAGGAGGTCACTAATGGTGCCAAGCCATGGACTCTTGCTTTGGCGGGCTATGCCATAAGCCATCACTATTACAACCCGACCTGATGCAAACTATCATATCAAGATGGGTCGTCTCGTGTTGAGGTAACGACAAGTAAATAGTTGTACAACACCTACTCAGAAAAAAATTTATTCATCTAATATATATTCTTTTTCAATTTTCACAATATAGAGTCAGTAATATCATCAATATATTATGAAATATAACTACACAAAGTTCATTTAAATCATATCACAACTATATAATAAAAGGAAGCATATGCAACATTAGAACAAAACTTTCGAAAAGAAATTGTAGAAGAAATTATTTTGATGTTAAGAAAAAGTAATCATTAGTAGATAGGTAATAGTTACTAGTCCTAAGCATTATTCTCGTAAGTACATATATTGTTCAAGTAATATAATGATTGAATTCAAGATCATATTCATGAGGATCAAGATCAAATCACCAAATCAAGTTAATTACTAGTTCTACTTCAAATTAGATTTTATCCGATCAATAATAAAATTTTATGATTTTTCTCGTACAATAAAATGATTAATGTTTTATATTTTTTTAGCTTAGGAAAGTTTGTTTAAACTAGTAAGAGCATAAAAATTTTATAACATGCTCTAGTTTATCTTATAAATGTTCTTAATTGAGAACATATAACCTTCGTCGAGAAGTAAGGAGCATTGAGGTTTCAAACTACCATTTAGGTGAGGCTAAAACATACAAAAACCTTCATGATTTCCTATTCTTCATTAAATTATAATTTTGCAAAATCTATATCCATATGTTTTAAGAAAATTTAGGTTTTAACTTATTGCTCCTCTAGTTTGTCATCAAAATTGTTATCACATAATTTATTTAACATACATCTAACTAACACGTATTTGAATGAAGTTACTGGTTGACAAAACAACTTAAATCATTTTTCATTCAAAACCAAATGTGCATAATTACAATCACTCATAAATATCACAAATCCAAAAACTTAGTACTCATTTACCCATGTTTAAAAATAAAAATCATAAAATAAGATATCAAGTACAAAAATACAAAATAAAAGTAGTGAAAGGGCCCATATTAAGACTTGAAGATTGCTTCCACACTGAACCATATTTTCTTGTTCCACTAACACTGTCCTTTCACTCATTCTCATTGACAATCACTTACACACTAAACACTTTAAGTCCTCTAAACACTGTCCAAAGTACCTTCTTATGCATTTCAATGTTCAAACACCTATGATCAATCATTCCCACTCACTCATCTGAGTCCACTCAACAACAAAGTTACAACTGCCTTGTCGAGTCATGGCACTTTGATGCCACATTCAAGCATTATGATATAATTGTCGTAGTACTACGAAACTTAATAACTACATTGTGATATTGAGCTCTTAATTTTTTTTTATTCTCTCCTATGGCGGCGTTGTGACGTTAGGGATGCAGAGCTATGGTGCTTGAATGATGGTGCCTTAGCTCTAAAAATTAGCAGTGATAAGCTCTCAATTTTCTATCTTGAGTTTGAGGCATCTGGCATCGTGTCACTGTGGGTGTTTATTCTTTCTTTCTCCCCAAATTATTGTTTTGTTAATTTCATACACAAACATCAAATAAACTACCATAAAAGCCTAAAATATTCATAAATTTTACAAAAAAAAAAAAACAACATGACTTTTATGTCATTTTGAGCACATAACACATGACAATACAAACACCATATTCGATTTCCATATTAGCTTGTCTATCTTAGGAGCATCACTCGTATCAACACTTTGATTAATTCAAAAAAAAAAAAAAAAAATCCTCCGCTAAATGAACGTTTCTGAGATTTACTGCACATGCATATTTAAATTAATCATAATGACTGCCATAACCACTTACATCAACAAAGTAGCTGTGATCGCCTAAATAGATAAATGCCCTTTGCACAAACCAAGGATCCTTTATGTAGAGCGGCAAGTGAGATCTCCACTTTAATATGAAGATGTTCACTAATGAAGATGATCACAAGTTATCCAAAGAAAGGCATGTCATTGAGCTTTCGAGTGAGGGACAAGACTCACAACTTATACATATTAAAATTCATGTTAGAAAGCTAGAATTATAATGTTCAACAAAAGATTAAGATGATCAAGATTCATGTAGTTATAATAATCAGTAATGTAATCGATCATTTAAGTTGATATTTTGATGTGTCAAGATATTATTATGGCAGACATGCAATATATTATTTCAATTATGTTTTGCATGATTAAAAAACAACCCTACTTTTTTTGAAAATTTTAAAATTTTACTTGAAGATTTATTCATGTATTAAAATTCAAAGCTATAATGAAGATTATTGATGATTGAATAAGAATTTATAACTAATTTCAACCCCCTTTTTTTTTCCTTATAGAAATAATTAGGTCTGTTCTATGTGCAAAAAAACCAATTAGGTGGGTAGATAGCCATGAACTATATCTGATTGATATTCCACACTTACACATACATAGGTATCTCCATCTAATAATTTTCCGTTATCTAATATTTGATGAGCTCGAACCTTGGATAATTTCTTTTAATAAATAGTAGTTGCTTTAATTCCTAGAGTTATTTTTAAATTTAGTATTCATAAATATAAATATTTTGGGAAAGTTTAGCAAGTGCTTACTTATTGGAAGTATATTTTATAATACTCTATGATAGAATTAAGAAATTTAGTAGGAAAAAAAATCATAGTTTTTTCATTTGAACATATACTCACAAAAACATCCTCTTCACAAAATTCTTGACAATAAAATTAGCAAGATCTGTAGAAAATGCTTATCAATAGGAATATAGATATCATGAACATAATAATGCTTGAAGAAGCCATCCTTTACCAATTGCGAAAATTGCAATCAATAATGTCAGAATTATCATGGGCATGCAAGTTTTATAACGTTGTTATGAAAATAAATATTTTAAACAAGATCAAATATAACCTAAGAAAAGAATGTCATAAATTAAAACGAGAAGATACAACAACAACAACAACAACAACAACAACAACAACAACAACAACAACAGCAACAACAACAACAACAAAGCCTTAATCCCACTACGTGGGGTCAGCTACACGAATCCTTTTTCTCCATTGCATCCAATTTAGTGTCATATTTTCATTTAGTTCTAGTAAATTAAGATCATTTTTTATACAATAAGCCCAAGTCTTCCTAGGTCTACCTCTGGTTTTCTTAACACAAATTTTATCAAAAACATCGGATTATCAGATGGTCGATGTTTAATGTGACCAAATAATCTAAGACGAAATTCTCTAATTTTGTCTGTCACAGAAACTACATCAACCCTATCACAGATATATTCATTTCACATTTTGTCTCTAAGTGTAAAGCCACTCATCCACCTAATCATTCTCATCTCGACAACACTTAACTGATTATTATGCTTCTCATTTAAAGGCCAACATTCAACGTCATAGAGCATTGCAAGTCTCACCACTGTCTTATAAAATTTTTCTTTTAGTCTAAGTGGTACTTTTCTATCACACAAAAGGCCTGAAGCATTCCTCCACTTCAACCAACCAACTTGAATTCTACTATTAACATCCCCATCAATATCAACATCGCTTTGAACAACGAACCCAAGATATCTAAATCGTTCACTCCTTTTAATAATTTGATCACCCAAAGTCACACTTCTGTCACTAGAGCTACTACTACTAAAATTACATTCAATGTATTCAATTTTAGTTCTACTTAAATGAAGGCCTTTAGACTCCAATGTAGACCTCCATAAGTCAAGTTTTTCTTGGGCTTTTTCTCTCATTTTATCTATGAGAAGGATATCATCAGCAAAAAGCATACACCAAGGTACATCCTCCTGTAGATGTCCAGTAAGACCATCCATAACTAAAGAAAAAAGATATGAGCTTAAAGCTGATCCCCGATGTAATCCAATAAAAATAAGAAAATATTTGATCAATCCTCGTTCAGTTTGAACACAAGTAACAACTCTAGT